>CM017799.1:18629872-18832811 GCA_008086715.1 Sitobion miscanthi | reverse complement strand
GGTGCTCTAATCTGATATAAGAATAGATATACTTGTAAGATACTTATAAGATATACTAATGTTTGTTCTGTAATTGTTTTAACTTGCGGACCAGTTTGTATAGTTAAACTTGGCATGCGAACTATAACTGAAATAGAAAACCAGAATAGGTATATTGCTAATCACTACGGTTTCTGTAAAAGAACATACGATTTATCAATATACCGTATAGGCACTGAGTATAATATATAAATTCTATGGATTTATCATAGTAAATAATATCTTTTAAAATATCTATGGCAATCGTCAATTGTCGAAATTCGTTGGCGAAGATTAACAATTCTAATAATTTCAGCAAATACTATTTGTATTTGATTTCAGTGTACAAAAAAAATAATAAGCCATCAATATAGGCGGACAGTTCGTTAAACCGTATATTATAATATAATAATGTAAGTTTTAACACAAACTCACAAATTTCGTTATGCTCCGGTTATTTTCATAAAATATTTCGATACTTTCAAGTTTAAGCTCATCGGATCGAGATGAAGATGGATGAAGATAGTTGTTTATTCGGCGATGGCGGCACTCTAGCTAGGTTTCATCAGAAGAGTCAATGTTTACGCGCAGGTTTGTTTTTATATTAATTCTTTTTTACATTTACTTTTTCGTCTTAAATTAAATACTTATTGCCACGGACAATCTGTTAACTGGGTGACGTAAAAGCATTTATATGTTTAATCCCAAAAGCGCGATGTATAAAATACGCGAGACCAAACAGTCCAAAGGCCGTCTTCGTTTCATCGCGACAAGTTTAATACGTACCTTTTTGCATATTATACTATACGCCAGGTATCACCTTAGGTTTGCGCGAAGTATTTAAAACAATATAATGTTATTATTTATTTAATCTTTATATTTTTTTATACATAAATACATATTATAGGTACACATCATATGTTCTATTAGCATACTTACACCATTTTTAGTGTAGTTCATACCCAAGATGGTTAGATATAGGTATTAAATGTTTCGCAATTTTACTATAATTATTATTTTTCATTATATTTTAACATAACAATACACTTTAAATTAAGTTAGTTGTAATCAAGATAGACAGTCTTAAAACAAACTCTTTTCTGGATGTTTTCAAAACAGATTGTGCTTAAAAAAAATTGCACAGTTGTCGTAGCAGTCAGTTGCTAGACCAACGCGTTTAACATAAAATAGGAATTATTCTTGTTTTTTTAAATAATTTTTTCAAAAAATATATGTAATATGTATAGCTCATAAAATTATAAATTTATAGTTAATTCGAAATGCGGATGTTTTTACTTCATAGATATTTTTTTATTGAAATCGTTTAAACTAACCCATCACTAGTATCAATTTTATTATTTTACGTGTAAAATCACTGGCATAAGGTGCAGACTGCATTTAAAAAATTAAAAACATAAAATAAAATATAAAATAATGTTGTAGTAGAAGCTGGAAACTGTAGTTTATTCTAATTTATAATCCAATTAATGTAAATATTAAATTAATCATTGAATGATTATTCAGAGATCGCTTTGGGATAAATTCCAAACGTATAAATGTAAATGTAAATTAAAAATAATTAAAAAATATTTTGTGAAAGGAACAAGATTACTGCTAATATTTAAGTCTTAATTATTATTAACAAATAAATACAAATAATAGATATTTTAATAGCATTTTACTATTAACATTCAGTGTAAATATAGTTTCTGATCGACTTAATTATAAGTAAGTATCTTCTATAAAATAATCCTAACAATTTAATGCAAAGATTCTCATAAATTGATCTTATAGCAGCCTTAAAACACCAAAAATACATTTGTACATCATTTACAACATTTTAGTTTCCTGTTATGGTGTAGGTACCTACTAAATACTAATACAAACAATAAATTGCTATTCGAAAACACAATTTCGTATACCTATTATTATTTACTAAATACCTATAATTAAACTAAACTAAAAATAAGCTTATGATTCCATACCGAGTGCCTATAATATAATATTATATATGAAAATTAAATCTTTATTACGAATACTTATCGTTTACACAGACCACAAGAAAAAATAATTAAAAATATTAAAAAAATAAAGAACACATCATTGTAAAATTAATACAGTTATCAATCCGCTCAGAATTTAAAATTATAGACTTGGAGTTTTAGAAATCTAGTTGGTATTATAGTATTTTACTGTATACGTTTATGGCTTTATGTTAACTCTAAAATCCAGTAATCACATTTTTTTAATAATTCATAAAATACAATATGCTATTATAAAATATGCTTGTACTTCTATATCTATTCACCATCTTAATCAAGAATTAAATTAATAAAAGAAAATAATAATTTAAATAATACCTATATCATATTGTTATAATTCAAATTCAAAATTATAAACTATTTTCGTTTATTGTCATATCAAATTTCAATGAACAAATCTTTCCTTAACACGGAACTCTTTGATATAAAAAGTTGCATTATATTATATCCGTGGATTCATCATATTGACGTAGGCACCGATGTATAGTATCATTTATTTATTTATCTGTGGCAAATCTCAAAGTCGTTGCAGAAGACACAGTCGATTAAAAATTCTAAAATTTCAATAAGCAAAGAAAATATGAACAAAAAACTTAGTGCGTTTCGTATAATTTTATTTTTCATAAATCACAGTATTCAAAGTTTTGTATTCTGGAGCGTTTCCTCATCGGCGTCGCAGTTCACACACGTAACGGATTCCGATAATTAAAGTAAGTTTGTTTTTATATTCTTTTGGGGCTTAAATTTTCTTTTAAGACTTAAAATAAATATTTAATGTCACGAAAAATGTGCTATCCAAGTGTTGAATGCGCATATTTTAGTACCGAACTAGAAATGTATAAAATACGCGAGATATAAACGTCGTTGTCGTTTTTCCAGTCTCTGTTCGTAGAATAATTATGATTAATAGGTGCATACCTATATAGGGTACTTAATTCATAGAAATATATGTTATAACTTATAACTGATAATAGTCATAAGATACAATTTTAATTAATAGCTGGTACTTTATTTTCCAAATACAACGTTAAAAGTTATAGGTAACTAATAATTTAGTGTCACATACTTAACTTCTATTGTTTACCTAATATCTATATTCTATATCCTAGGGATTAGGGACGTACAACCATGTACACATAAAAGTAATATTCACGGAATGGTCAACTGGCTATCCTGACATGTGCGCACATATGAATAATACCCCTTCTCATATACTCGTATAGCTATATAAATAGTTTAATACTACATACACGAATGTGTTATCTATTATATCCCTAAAAGTTCGACAGTTATTACATATAGGTAGGTACATTACAAGACTCTAATTAAGATCACATTTATTTTTATTTTTTCGAACACAATGTTTCAAAAATTATTACTTATTATATAACTTATTGGTATAGTATTAAATAAATTAATGAATTAAAACAAACATACCTACTATAATTATTAGTAATAATAATTTATCCATGTATAAGTTATTAAAATACAAAACGATTCTGAGCAAAGATATCGTTACTAATAAAATAATATTGAGATTAAAGTAATTTATTTTACTATCAGGCATTAGTACCTACAATAGTAGGTTAAAGTCATTATCACTCAAAAATTACATTTGTAAGTGTCATCGAATACCTATTATTTTTAAATTACAACAAAATAACTAAAATCATATATCTTGGTTTTAATATGTAATTTCGTCAAAATTTTAACTTGTAATATCTGTGTAAATATGAATTATAAAAATTATAAAAAAAAACAGGAATTTATTTAGTTATTTTGATATTTAGGTAATACATATAATTAATAGGTATTTCTTAAATTGTTTTTAATATTTTATTCGAAACATTATTTTTAAATATTGGGATCAATAAAATATTTTCATTAATCACTATTTTATATCAATAAGAATTTGTTAATAAACCAAGTAATAAATAAATGGTTACCTGCAAGTAAAAAAACCGTTATCCATATTATAAATTTGAATTAAACTTACCGCATAGAAGCGAATAAATGTTTTTTGAAGATAATGTAAAAATATCCATCATTCATCGGTTAGGACCATATATGTATTTTCTATGATTGGGACGGTGAGGTTATAATTATAAATAATCCATGGCAAATGACAATCGTCCGAGACGAACAGCGATTCCAATACGTACTCGCATATTATTTCGTCCCATTCTAGTTATTAAGCTCGGTTCCTATTTTTATAAATGTCATTAATCTCAATACTTCCAGACTGAACTTTTGAATCGGAGATATGAAGACGCGCGCTGCACTTTCCCTGGCGGAGACGCACAGCTCTGACACTAGACAATATTATTATACCTTCGAAGGGAACGCGTTTCGCCGGAAGAATAAATAATTACGTAAGTCTTGTCCTTCTACTCTGTTGACGCGGTAGACCTAATGTAAATATTTATTGTCAGGCAAACTTATATACCCGCCAGACGTAGAGTAGTTTTTAAAATCAAGGTATTATAGGTGTACAAAAATTAGGATATTATAAAAAAATACCTTAAATTATAATACGTTGCCTACAACTGTTAATTGCCGACATTCGGCAGAGACGATTCACTATTCTAATAATTGCAGTGAACAAAAAAATAAAACAAGTATAATATCATAATATAACATGAACTTTCACATTTTGTAACGTTTAGGTTATTTTCATAGAATATTTCCATTGTTTCTAGTTTCAATACGAATGAGGATAACTGTTTCTTCGGCGGCAGCATGTGTTGCAGCACAGCTAGATTTCACCGGAAGAGTCGATGTTTACGCGTAAGTTTATTTTCATATTATTTTGGGGCTTAAATTAAATTTTTAGACTTGAATTAAATATTTATTGTCACGAAAAATCTGTTAACTCGGTAACGTAGAAGCATTTACGTTACTACCTACCAAAGGCGCAATGTATAATAAATAATAAATTATACGCCAGTTCGAACAATCCAAACGCTGTCTTCGTTTTACCACGACCGGTTTAACACGCGTACCTTATTTGCCTAAACTATTCACCGGGTAACACCTTAGGTTTGCGCGAAGTATTTATAACAATATAATGTTATTAATCTTTATATTTTGTATACATTATACACCCATATTTTACAATTATATATTTTAGTATTTTACCATAATTATTATTTTATATTTTAATATTTTATGATGGTGTAAAACATGAACACTCATGTTCTTATGTCACTTAAAAAAAAAACAATTATTATTATTTTTGTTTTTGTTTATTTTTACATAAAAGTATATAACATAATTTTAATGCATTGTAATCGTATTTATCTCTTGTTTACTATAACATGATGCTTCAAAAGTTGTTATTAAATTATTGGTATAATATTTGTAAATTATTGAATTTAACTACACCTACTATAATTAGCAATAGAAATAAATCCGTGTATAAACTATTAAAATACAAATTAAAAAATATCAAAGAGCACAATATTTTGCCGGTAGAACGAGTTCTAGTTGATAACTGACTTGCGAATAAATGTGATTTTCGTTAGGTATAAAACTAATAAATCCTTGAATAGAACATTTTGTAATAACTTAAAAATGAAAAAGGTAAATATAAATATAATTACGACGCCTGTCGATAATTATATTTAAATCAGAAAAGAAATATAACATAAGTACGACTCCTGTCGATACTTA
Organism: Sitobion miscanthi; assembly: GCA_008086715.1. Lineage (NCBI taxonomy): Eukaryota > Metazoa > Arthropoda > Insecta > Hemiptera > Aphididae > Sitobion > Sitobion miscanthi. The sequence continues at coordinate 18,827,079 of CM017799.1, read as the reverse complement.
TATTAAAATCAGAATGTTAATATATTAAATTTAAGCTATTACCTTCCTCCAGGTGTTCGGAGGGCTCTCGAGATCGTGTATTCGAGAATTATATCAAATACACCGTACAATATATTTTTATGTAAAAAAGCATGTACAATTTTATAACTGCAATCAATATAAAATATTATATTAAATGCCTTACCTGATTCGCAGTTATATCTGTATAATATTGTAAGAGTTTTAGGTTTTTAAATGAAATAAGGTAAAACTTCAAATACACAAAATTGAATTAAAAAACGCACTGATTATTGCTCGCATAAGGAGTCCAGTTGTCGCTCGTCGAAATCGGTTTTTGGTACTTGAGAGGTTGTTACTCTTGTGATATGTGCTCATGCATTTCTGATGGGTACTCGTGTACTGATTATAGGGACGACACGGATATGCCGACCAGAGAGAAGTAGGCGGTATTTATCAAAGGCTTTTTACACTTCCCCGAACTAAATTTCTCTTCGGCGGCAAGGACCTTTTTACCGTACATTTTCTCTAGCGGCATATAAGAACTCCGCACGCCCTGCGTCCCGCTGGACGCCGGTACGTGCCGACTTCTTAATTCGTGATCGCATAATGGGTATTGTACTTATTTGTCAATGACAACGGTTTTATTAGGGATGTTCGATTTCTACAAGCGACAGTCTGGACGTTATTTTATTACTCACTACAATTTTATTTAATTTATAATAATGGTATGTGAGCATATCATTACAATTTAAAAATACAAACTCCGTATGATAAAAATTAACATTATTTATTGTTAGGTTTATATAATATCTGTAACGCATATACGTCATAAGAATACTGTAGAACATTTTACTGCAAAATGCGTGTTATTTCAGAAATGGTATTCATCAGTGAACATTTACAAACTGGGAATAATATATCATAAGCAGACTGAAATGAGTGAATGTTTCACTGTTTCGAAGACTAAGTTTTGTAGCAGATTTTGATTCGGTCACGGGGTATGTATTTTCTTATTTTTCGGTAGGTTTCTTTTTAATATTGTTAATTTATCAGGGGATGTATTGCCCGAAAATATTCAATATTTGTATTGAACACTAGTATAACACTATTCTGGCCTATCAATAAAGTCGAGATAAAGTTAGAAAAATGGTCAGGTATGACATTTTTTTAAGTAATTTTTTTGCGTAGGGAATTCGCTCAATAATATTTAAATGATTTCACCTATAATCAAGTACGATGACTAGTAGGTAACTAGAGAATGTGTGAATAGGAAGTGTGTGATATGGCTAGTTTAAGTTTTCGTTAAATGTGAAACATACATTTTCTATGCGTACGGGGTACGGGAATTAAACATTTGTGTTTTAAGAGAACACCTCAAATGTACGTTTTATTTTGGGAGTTTAACAGGATATACCTATAGGATATTTTCTTCAAATTTTCACTATTTGATATTGTGATATTATTTATACCTAGGTTAAGTTTCTGTTTTAAATCGATCGATAGGTTACCTAGGTATATCACATTCTTTAATTTAAATTCGATATTCGAGTATTGGACAAGTACCTACGCACCTATTATATTCGTATCGTAATTTAATTACTAAGGAATTTAATTTCTCCAACAGTGTCTAGGGCCACCGGCAGGAGAATGCATATAGAATGTCTATAAATTTGTGGTCTAGTATATGGTTAAAATTGGCATGCGACCAACAACTGGGAGCTTGTTCTGGAAAATTTAAATGATCTAAAAAAGATCATCTCATTAATTGAATTAATTAATTTCAAAGCGATTTTTGTGTTAATCAATTTTTAATTTATTCATTCAACACACTCGTCTCAGTTTTCTAATACCTCTAGATTTCTCACGAAATTCATATCTATCATCTCACAGCTTTCATATTCAAAACCAAAAAAATATGTATTTTTACCCCTGAAATAGAAAATCAGAATATATAACAGAGCATAAAGATACTAGTATTCTATACTAGATAAGTTTCAATTAGCGAGATGGAGATGGAACGAGATATTGACGGATGAAGATAGCTGTTTCTTCGGCGACAGCGTGTGTTGCAGTACAGCTAGGTTTCACTGGAAGAGTCGTTGTTTATGCGTAAGTTTGTTTTCATATTATTTTGGAGCTTAAATTTACTCTTTAGATTTGAATTAAATATTTATTGTCACGGAAAATCTGTTAACTCGGTAACGTAGAAGCATATACGTTTACTATAGTTTCGTAGCAGATTTTGATTCCGTCACGGGGTATTTTCTTATTTTTCAGTAGGTTTTTTTATTATTTTTAATGATCAGGGGATGTATTGCCGAAAATGTTCAATATTTGTATTGTAATTATACTGGTATAACACTATTCGGCTATCAATAAGTCGTGTTATAAAATTAGAAAAATTGGTCAGGTATGATATTTTTTTAAGTAATCTTTCGAGTAGGGAATTCGCTCCATGATATTTAAATATTTTCACCGATAATCAGTACGATGACTTGTAGGTAACTAGAGACTGAGTGAATAGGAATTAGGAAGTGTGTGATGCGGCGAAGATAAGGAAATGGGTCAACAGGATTTCAGAATGTTTGGTGTATGAAAGATGAAAAAGAAATGTAAGGTTAGGGCAGGTAAGCAGATATGAAAATAATAAGTTTGGTGTTGAGGTACAAAAGAGGATAGAATAAGAAATCAATTAATTACGGGTAGTGTACATATTGTAGTGAAAACAAGAGAGAATAGGTTTAGGTGGTTCGGTCACTGTATGATAAGAGATAGTGAGAGTGGCTAAAGAATACCGATCATATGGAGATGTGGAATTAGAGTTGCTGAACCTTTATATAGCTGTGAGAGACGGGGGAAGAAAATGTGTAAAGGTAGAATAGTTATGTTAACAATGCCGAATACGTAGGGAAGGATCATGAATTGCAAAGGCTCCATGGCTCCAATGGCTCCATGGCTCCATGACTCCATGGCTGAAACTATACCGTTACCGGTTGGTATAGGTTTACAACCTCGACTTATAGGATAGAATAAAAAGATCATTTGCTGGTTGGGATGTCAGCGCACTATTGTTTTCCATCTTTGACCCACGCGTAGATACCAAATGTGCGATTAAGAAAACACTAAAATGATTGCGTGTGGGTCAGAGAGAGAAATAAATGGTGCGCTAAAAATCAGACATCCTCTTAAGTGTTATCAAGTGTGAACAAGCAGTTGATTGTTGACAAGTGACATTTTGACACCACATTAACTGTGGTAGGTATTATGATTGGAAGTAAAAGTAATTAGCAGGGCTGTGAGTTTAATGCAATGAAAAAAAGTATAATAATAAATAATAATTCAAATTGGTTTACAAAAAAAATTCTTTATTCACAACACTTGGTAGGTAGGTACCTATTATTTTTTCTAACGGATGAACCGAAAATATAAAAACATTTTAAGAAAATAAGCGTAAATACGAATCAAATAAATGAAAACATGCGATTAAACGAACTAACCCAAAAAACCGCATATTGGTAACGGTGTTGTAATAATAGGAATCTCCAAAAAAAATACGTACTAATAGTTCAAACAAATCATAAAAGCCAACTGTAATAAATATAATTTATGAAAAAGTTTATAAAAAGCATTATTATTATAAATGAAACAAAACTATGAACTATGGACCGTAACATAGCATAGGTATTTCTATATTTTTAGCTCCATAATTTCTGTTAAAATATTAGGAAAATGTATTAAGTACCGTAAAAGTGCTAAATTTGAGCTATTACTGATAATATTATACTCATAACAAGGTTAGGTACTGTTATTCCACATGCCTATTATAGTTTAATTTAACTACAACCAGTGGCGCCGGGGTCCTTCAAAAATGGTGGTTCAAAATATCATCTTAGTTTAGAACCTAGCACACACTACCCACCCGATGGACCAATAACCAATAGTTGATACATTTCAACAAAATATAACATATAACTATATAAGTATCGATGAAATTATTTTAATATGATATATACAACAATGTACTATACATACATAATGTTACTGATAAAACCTAATAAAGCAGCAGCAAGTAGTATTCTCACTGTGGCGAATGAAAGTTAGCTATATTCACAAGTAAAATTCATTTAATTCAATAAATTCAACAGTTTTAAAAATATAAAATTCTTTAAACCGATGAGACAAAGTTTAAAAATAATATAAAGAAGTTAAGTGTATACATATAAGGTGTAAAACATATTAATAATTAAAAAAATAAAATTCCATCAAACTTAATTAACAAACTAAAATTATTATATCATTAGTCATTACCGTTTTAAATAAATTATAATAGTAAATAGGTGGCCAATATTTATGGAAACATTATTTATATTCAATATTTGTATAATTTGAACACCTTGCTAAACAACTTTACTTTAGGTATACATTTAAAAATGTATGCTTTCATATTGAAGCATAAATAATAAATAAATGTTACTATTTTAGCAGTAGGTATAGGTTAGATTATGAATAATTTCATACACTTTAATTTAATTATACGATCTTATTATAACATTACTACATTAGTGTTTCTTTTTTTATTTATTCAAAAGTAGTAAATTAGATTTTTTTGATAATGTAGAACTTAAAACTAGCAAATATATTAGTGACATCTTCATTGTTTTTGAATATATGATTCACATTTTGTAATCGTTAAATCTTCCAAACGATCTTGAGAAATAGTTGTACGTAAACGGTTTTTGAGAATTTTTAATTTTGAAAATGTTCTCTCGGGGCTCGTACTAGATACAGGCAATGTACAAGCTATTTTTAAAGCTAAGAACAGAAATGCTTCCTAACCCAGAACTTCAAATTGTATATGTTTGTTGTATATTGTACAAAATACCTTAAAAACATCTTTTTGTAGTAATGATGGATCATTATTTATTTTTAGCACACGATTTATTGAAAAATATAAAATGTCTTTTAATAAGCACTGAGATGTTGAATTGAAATGGTTTTTAATTGCCGTTGAATGTTTTCCTTTACATTATATTATCTGCCAAATCAATACCACTACTTTGGTCAATCCCATTTTAGCCAAAATTGAAATTAAAAAAAACAAAAAACTATATAATACACTGAATAATTTACTTAACCACATTTTTAATGATGTGTGAACATTATTACCTATCTACTAAGAACAGAAAATAAAAAATAATAGATTTAAAATTCTTTTGATAAAATTAAGATTGAATATCATTATTATTTATAAATATTATTTTGATAATATATATTAAAGTTTATGTACATATTATTTATGTATAAAATATTAATATACTAAAGTTAAAATTCAAAATTCATCGAATAAATTGAAGTCAATTAACCAAATAATTTAGTATAATATTAATAAAGAACTCACAATAATAATGTTACCTAATTAAGTATAAAAATAGAAATCGAGTAAAAATGTAAAATAGTTTTTAATTTTTTGTTAATTTTAACTAGTTTAAAAAATAATTGTTTATGTAATAAAATAGTGTGCATAAAATATATTATATATATAACCTAATTACTTACATAATATGGGCTATGATAATTATTTATATAGATACAACTATTATTTAATATTTAATGTTATTACCTACTTAAATTACTAATTTATATAATTATATCTATGATTAGGTATTCAATAAAATCAAGTATTACTGACAAAGAAAAAATAAGTACCTACATAGATTCTATAATATTATTAACCATCAGACTATAAAAAATATTAATTTATAACAAAATTAAACAATATTAATAAAAACAATACTCAAAAGTTTCATCAATTTTTCTTTTTTTTTGAAAATATGTTCACAGGTTTATACAAATTACAGTTACGCCTGTTAAATTATAACTTGATATTATATTATTATACACCCCAGTGCCAACAAGCACCCGCCCACCCAATTTAGGTGGTTCATTTGAACCACCTAAAGTACGTACTCGGCGCCACTGACAACAAAATTCTAGTAGAGTGTGAAAAAATTTGGTCCCACGACTCTGATCACATAAACTGTAAATACTAAACTACGGGTATGGAATTCAGTTATATAGATCTAAATAATCCAAAACATATATTGCTTCAAAATATAAAAAATAAAGTATCTTGTATTGTAATAGGTAGGTAACTATAAAAAAAAAAAAACTAAAAAAAATCATACTGAAATCTATATATAATATACGTATATTGTAATAGATGTTCAAATGTTTATTATACTACATTATAAAAATTACTAAAGTTCAATATAATACATTATAACACGCGTACCTTTCACACCCCATATTTTGTTTTCACACAGTCTCTCTTCAATTTCAAATTTTTCTTCAAATTATCCCAATTATCTACAAAATATAAATGTTTAGTAAATTGGAAGACTTGACTAAGTATTTAATCATTAATCTAAAAGAGACGTGCCGGGTCGCCACATTACTATATCGAGGGGCCGTGGTGCAAGTGTCGTCCAAAAATATCATACCATATATTATATTAGAAATACAAACTTAATATTTCACTAACTGTCAATATTATGAAAAATATTACGAAATGTACTATACTCATATTATATTATGATTGTATTAGTTACAAACTCTTGAATTAAGAGTTATGTTGAGGATTTATTAATTTCCTAAAAGGAAATGCCTCAAAGTCGCCACAGTAGGTTGAGGGACCGTAGTTAAAGTGCCGTCCACCAATAAAGTACCTGAAAAAAAAACGATTAATTCAAATATAGAAGGTATTTATATCATTGCTTTTATCAAGAGATTTTGTTAGTCACAGTCTTGTGTAAATGATATTGTCTTATGTTTTCCCAATCTAATTAAACAAAATACTGAAAATTAATGAATCACAAATATTAATAGAATAGAGAGACTGTGCGTTGATTTACAAATTTGTCTTAAATTTACTTTTTGCATAGAGGAAGGTGGGCTGGGCTTTTAATATCAGAGTATGGGGGACAGGGCTGGGATTTCATATTATGAATTGAAATATTTGTGGACACTGGACGACCAAAAGGACCATCCTCCATAGCATGTTTCAATTAGTCCAAAATAAAATTAATTGAATACGTTATAAAGTTCCTCCCTTGCTCGACATTATCCTGGTATTTTTTAAAAAAAATATGAAGCTAAAAATGTTGTTTTAAAAAAACCTTTCATGTGCATGTGTTGTCTCCAATTGTGTGTGGTGAGAGGATAGATGCTGATAAGTCATTAATAGAGACTCGTTGATCGATTTTATGCTGGGTATGGCTCCATCATAGATAATAAAGATATGGATAGGACATATATCAGCGGTCTTGGAGGGGAACAATTGAGGCCAATAAAGTAAACCTATATCAATATAAAGAAGCCTCAATTGCCTTCCCCTCCGGGAACGGCCTAAATGTTTTAACATAGGCGTGCCTATCCATATCTTTATTATATATGGCTCCATCCATGGATTTATGAATTAAGGTGTCAACAGTCACGGTTCAACTTGATAATCAAACACTTAAGTTAGGCAACTGCAACTCAGGATCTTTTTTTTCAAAGTGTCCTAATAAGTCATAAGGAGGTTAGTTAGGTAAACCTATGGTTGGTTGAAGCTATGGTGCTGATGGACGACTAGCGAGACAGGTCATGAGCTTTGCGAAGATCTTTTTCTACTAACTTTACTATCAAGGTATTCGATATTGTAAACATAACAATGAAAGAAAATATTTAAATATTATTAATTTGGTTCGGTTAGGTAAGGATAGGATAGGAAATTAGACGTTAACTAATTATCATAGTTTTTAACACGGTCTTAAAGACTGTCAGCTAGAGTTGTACCAGTATAGTTATTAAAAACTTAAATACAGCCAACATTAAATAATGATGGTTTTAACACGACAAATTATAAAATATAAAAAAATATTATTTTATTAGGATTTTATAATGTTTTCAATACTCATGAGTTTTTGTAAATAGAAAATGTATGAAATCAATAGTTTTAATTTAAAATATGGTTTTGTGTTTTGGTATCCTATTGTCAAAGAATTCTCAAGATTTCCTTCCCACATTTTTTTTACATCCTTAATAAATTACATTCATTTTTATACATTTTCTAATACATATATTAAAGTGATACACCTCTGATCATAATAACTGTTCGTATTATTACAATGTAAACAATACCTAATTTTTGGAATGTAGTTATTAGGTACTGTTGTTTTAGCTTCCAGCGTATTCTTTTGTTTAGTGTTATTTCACCCAGGTTTCTCAAACAATTTTTTTTTCAATTCTTTGAATTCTAATAGATTGATTTGTATAAATATATTTCAACATTAACGGTTATACCTAGGAGTACACTGAGTGCCTGTGTACATACTATATAATTTGAAAAGAGGCTGTCTCACGTTCGCCATTCAATTTAATTTTTATATATTTGACTTTTTTGATTTTTTTATATATATCTTAATTTAAAACATTTAAAAACTGTTTACGATTTTGGATATTTTAGTTTAAAATATTTAATGTGTGGTTTTACTATTTAAATTTTTCTATAATTTTTTTTGTTTTCTAAAATGCATTTGTCTGCGGGCGCTTACACCTACTATCAATTTTTTTTAAAGATTTTAACTCTAGCTGCATTTTTTGAACATTTCAATTTTATTCGTAATTTTTTTAACTGTTGTTGTATTTTTTGTAGATATTATATACATTGATAACCTGATGCCCACTGTATTATCGTTCTTTAGTTCTGAGATTATCATTTTGAATAGTTTTTCTGTTTAAAATTCTGGGCAATTTTGTTAGTACTTTGTAATGTGTATTCCTAAAGTAAAATTGTTTCTAAATATTTTTTTGGTTTTCTAAAATGCATTTGCCTGCGGGCGCCCACACTCCCCTTTCAATTTTTTTTTTTTTAGTAATGTGACTCTAGTTTAATTTCTGTGTAGACTTGAACATTGATAATCTGGTAGCCTATGAATAATCCTTCTTTAATAACTATATGTTTTGAATAGTTTTTCTGTTTAAATATTGAGAATTATTGTTTGTACTTTGTCATGTGTATTCCTGTATAATTTTCTCCGTATTTTTTTTTGGTTTCTTAAATGCATTTGCCTGTGGGCGCCCACACCTCCATTCTAATTTTTTTTTATGATTTTGTATCTAGCCGAATTATTAAACAATGAAACCTTGACTCATACGATAAACTTCTTTAATGAACTAAATATTATGAAAAGTTTTTTCCGTTTAAGATTATGGACATCGTAGTTTGAATTCTTTAATGTGTGTTCCTACTATTTAATTTTTCTACATTTTTTTTTGTTTTCTTAAATGCATTTGCCTGCGGCGCCAACACCCCCTTTCAATTTTTTTTTTTTAGTAGTGTGTACCTACTATTTAATTTTTTCTAAATTCTATTTTTGTTTTCTAAAATGCATTTGCCTGCGGGCGCCCACACCCCCCTTTCAATTTTTTTTTTTAGTAATGTGACTCTAGTTAAATTTCTGTGTAGACTTGAACATTATATTCTGGTACCCTATGAATAATCCTTCTTTAATAAACTATATGTTTTGAATAGTTTTTCTGTTTAAAATTATTGAGAATTTTTGTTTGTACTTTGTCATGTGTATTCCTTAAGTATAATTTTCTCCATATTTTTTTTTTGTTTTCTTAAATGCATTTGCCTGCGGGCGCCCACACTCCCCTTTCAATTTTTTTTTTTAGTAGTGTGACTCTATTTGAATTTTTGTGTAGACTTGAACATTGATAATCTGGTACCCTATGAATAATCCTTCTTAAATGAACTACCTATAATTATTTTTAATAGTTTTTTCATTAAAGATTATAATCATCTTAGTTTGAACTCTTTAATATGTGTTCCTACTATTTAATTTTTTCTAAATTTTTTTTTTGTTTTCTAAAATGCATTTGCCTGCGGGCGCCAACACCCCCTTTCAATTTTTTTTTTTAGTAATGTGACTCTAGTTAAATTTCTGTGTAGACTTGAACATTGATAATCTGGTACCTTATGAATAATCCTTCTTCAATAAACTAATTATTTTGAATAGTTTTTCTGTTTAAAATTATTGGGCATTTTTGTTTGTACTTTGTCATGTGTATTCCTTAAGTATAATTTTCTCCATATTTTTTTTTTTTGGTTTCTAAAATGCAATTGCCTGCGGGCACCCACACCCCCCTTTCAATTTTTTTTTTTAGTAATGTGACTCTAGTTAAATTTCTGTGTAGACTTGAACATTTATATTCTGGTACCCTATGAATAATCCTTCTTTAATAAACTATATGTTTTGAATAGTTTTTCTGTTTAAAATTATTGAGAATTTTTGTTTGTACTTTGTCATGTGTATTCCTTAAGTATAATTTTCTCCATATTTTTTTTTGTTTTCTTAAATGCATTTGCCTGCGGGCGCCCACACTCCCCTTTCAATTTTTTTTTTTAGTAGTGTGACTCTATTTGAATTTTTGTGTAGACTTGAACATTGATAATCTGGTACCCTATGAATAATCCTTCTTAAATGAACTACCTATAATTATTTTTAATAGTTTTTTCATTAAAGATTATAATCATCTTAGTTTGAACTCTTTAATGTGTGTTCCTACTATTTAATTTTTTCTAAATTTTTTTTTTGTTTTCTAAAATGCATTTGCCTGCGGGCGCCAACACCCCCTTTCAATTTTTTTTTTTAGTAATGTGACTCTAGTTAAATTTCTGTGTAGACTTGAACATTGATAATCTGGTACCTTATGAATAATCCTTCTTCAATAAACTAATTATTTTGAATAGTTTTTCTGTTTAAAATTATTGGGCATTTTTGTTTGTACTTTGTCATGTGTATTCCTTAAGTATAATTTTCTCCATATTTTTTTTTTTGGTTCTAAAATGCATTTGCCTGCGGGCGCCAACACCCCCTTTCAATTTTTTTTTTTAGTAGTGTGTACCTACTATTTAATTTTTTCTAAATATTTTTTTTTTGTTTTCTAAAATGCATTAGCCTGCGGGCGCCAACACCTCCCTTCTATTTTTTTTTATGATTTTGTCTCTAGCCGAATTATTAAACATGATAACATTGACTCATACGAATAATCCTTCTTTAATGAACTACCTATAATTATTTTTAATAGTTTTTTCATAAATATTATAATCATCTTAGTTTGAACTCTTAATGTGGTGTTCCTATATTTAATTTTTCTAAATTTTTTTTTTTGTTTCTAAAATGCATTTGCCTGCGGGCGCCAACACCCCCTTTCAATTTTTTTTTTTTAGAAGCGTGACCTTAGTTGAAATTTTGAGGAGACTTGAACATTGATAATCTGGTACCCTATGAATGATCCTTCTTAAATGAACTACATATAATTATTTTTAATAGTTTTTTCATTAAAGATTATAATCATCTTAGTTTGAACTCTTTAATGTGTTGTTTCCTACTATTAATTTTTCTAAATTTTTTTTTTGTTTTCTTCAATGCATTTGCCTGCGGGCGCCAACACCCCCTTTCAATTTTTTTTTATTAGGCGTGTGACCTTAGTTGAAATTTTGTGGAGACTTGAACATTGATAATCAATTTTTTTTTTTAGGAGTGTGTACCTACTATTTAATATTTTCTAAATTTTTTTTTGTTTTCTAAAATGCATTTGCCTGCGGGCGCCAACACTCCCTTTCAATTTTTTTTTTTAGTAATGTGACCTTTGTTGAAATTTTGTGGAGACTTGAATATTGATAATCTTTTACCCTATGAATAATCCTTCTTAAATTAACTACCTATAATTATTTTTAATAGTTTTTTCATTAAAGATTATAATCATCTTAGTTTGAACCCTTTAACGTGTGTTCTAACTATTTAATTTTTTCTAAATTTTTTTTTTTGTTTTCTTCATGCATTTGCCTGCGGGCGCCAACACCTTCTTTCAATTTTTTTTTTTAGTGATGTGACTCTAGTTGAATTTTTCTGTAGACTTGAACATTGATAACCTGGTGCCATACAAATATTACTTTTTTTATAAGCTATATATTTTAAATAGATTTTTAGCATTTTTGTTTAAACTTTGTAATGTGGATTACTAATAAGTATAATTTTTTCCAAATTTTGTTTTTCTGGTTTTTTAAAATTCATTTGCTTGCGGACGTCATAGCCCCATTTCAATTTTTTTTTTTAGTAATGTGACTCTAGTTGAATTTTTGTGTAGACTTGATTATTGATAACCTAGTGCTTTATGAATTTTATATAGACTTGAATACTGCTCTATGAATAATCCTTCTTTAATGAACTAAATATTTTGAATAATTTTTTTCTGTTTAAGATTCTGTACATTTTAGTTTGAACTTTGTAATGTGTTTCCCTATTGTATAAATTTTTCTAAATATTTTTTTGGTTTTCTAAAATGCATTTGCCTGCGGGCGCCAACACCCTCCTCCAATTTTTTTTTTAGGAATGTAATTCTATTTGAGTTTTTTTGTTTACTTTTTGAAAATTAATAATCTGGTGCACTCTGAATAATCCATCATTTATAAACTAAATATTTGAATAGTTTTTCTGTTAAATGGACTTCCATTTTCACTTCCACTCTTCCAACCACCTTAAATATAATTATCTTTTATTCAAACCTATTTTTGATTGAAACAATTACTAATGCGTACTGAATTGTGTTGCTTCGATCCTAAAGTACTTCATTTAAATAGGAATGAAAAATATATACGGTCACAAATGCAGCCAATCTAATAATATCTAATGGCTCGTATTATAATGATATTTTTGTTTGTTAAACGTCCCTTTACTATAATATTACAAAAGTGTAACCGATATTATAAATTCATAATTTTTACTAATAAATAAATAATTATTCTAACTAAACAATACATCACAATACGAAAAATGTATAATTACATAATGAGTATAATAAACTTGACAGAGGAAATTTTTAAAAAATATACCAAAAATGTATTAATTTATTTATATTGTAATAATATCAATGTTTTTAAATAATTGTGTTAATTTTTAATGCTTAGAATGTGATTTAAAGGTAGATTTAAATAATGAAAATATAAAGTTGAAATAATGACTGCAATATAATAATCTATTAATAATTAATACAATTATTATCAACTGATCAATTAATTAAGTTCTTTAGTTTCTATTTAATCTTTATTCAACCTGAACAAAATATGTATGAATAAGTAAGCAGCTGCTTTGTTTAAAAAATAAATAATTTTCTGAGACTCATCTCACATATTCTACAGATCTCAAAATGATAGTTTTCGTGCAATCTTCTTAGGATAAAGAACTTGATCTAAATATTAATAAAAAAATGTTATTCCATAAAAATATAAAATATTTGCAGCTAACCTAATATTCATTTTCTAATAAGTACATTTATACCTGACGTTTTATTCTAGGGTTTCTTCCTATCACGGATCGATGTTGTTAGATAAGGCTCATCCAATTTAAGTAAGTTTAAAATAAAATAAATACACAAGGTCAACACTTCGTAAATTCTTAAAATATTATAGGTATTACGTACTATTTAATTATTTTTAGATTCTGAGTGGAGTGAATTGTATTGGTTTTAAAATTATGTGTGTGTGTTTTTTTCTGTCTATCGGCGACATTTTAGATATAAGCATGCTTCGATTTTTAGAATCAGCATATTTTCTGATAGAAAAACGAACCTATTTGTTTTTTTGAGAAGTCAAAATTGACAATTCCAAGTAGTTTTAGAAAGCGTTGAGAGAAAACTACCGACAAATTACGAAAAACCGCTAAAAATGGAATTTTAATTTCTAACACTTTGTTTATCATCATTGCAACAAATGAAAACTAAAGATTCCTGTCTACGAGCAACTCGTAAAATATAATCGTGGGAGTAAAGTTTCTTCTAAAAGTAATGAAACTCCTATGAAATGTCTACTCATTTAGAGCAAAAAGTAGAACATGCTAGTAAAAGTGCTAATAATAGTGGCACAATTGCTCGTGGAATGCTTCCACTTATCATTTCATGGGCTATATTACGTTACAGAAAATGCAGGGCAGCGTATTAGTTATAGGAGAAATAATTGTTAGAAGTTAATATTTATTTATTATAGTTTGCCATTGTTATTCGGGCAGAACAAGTACAAGCATGCATTAAATCGAAATTTCACACATTGTCTACCAAAGTGGCTTAGTTGCACTTATAGCCGCTCAGCAGTATGCTTGATATGCTGATCTAGATAAGATAGATACGATGGTTTTTATCCAAATAATTATGTGTACCTATTTTATTTCACTGGTCATATGAACTATTTGATGCATAGAAATGTTTTCTAGACATTAATGTTCCTATATTGCCTACTCATTGCGCCGTCCAACAAATTGTTTTAATGGTTTCGGTTCCGGTTTCAGTTCTTAATATTTTGAAGGTTCCGGTTCTTTTAGGTTTGGTTCCAGTCCCTGATTTAAACTTTAATTGCTTATAAAATAAAATCGTACACATCTATTTTTAATAATTTTAACTGCTGTTTTAACAATAACTCAGAAGCTTTTTATTACATTTTCAAGCTTTTTAATCTAACAAATATAATTTTATTGATATAAAAAAATTGAAAATAATTGAAAATGGTCCGTAAACAGATGATACTAGTCAACATATTATGAAAATGTTATCAATTATAGAAATTAATTATAAAACAAACATATGGTGTAAATTTCAAGTATTTAATATTTATAGTTATTTGTTTTTGAATCACAACAAAATAAGTAAATCACTCTTTGAGAAATCGAGTGAATATGTAATAATCTAAAAATTTGAATTTCAAAATCAAATGATAATTTAATTCGAAACATTTTTTTTTTGATATAGGTAGACAATCTTATCAAAAATCATGTATTATACTTTCACATCTTTAAAAACCATTTTTATGAATTTTCAAAATTATTTGCAAATTTTCCTGATTTTTATTTCATTTTTTGTTTGTTTATCCTGACGCATTTGAAAACTATTGTCTAAATCTATATTTTTCATCAAATATATTTTTTAATTGACAGTTTTACTCGGTGCCTAACAGAAGAAATATGCAAAAACACTTAAGTAGGTACACAATTTATTTACATAGTTGTTCGAATCGTTTATATAAGTATATAACTGACAAAAAATGTAAATCGACATGTTAAATTTAATCTGAAAATTATTTATCATACAAATAATGATTATGGACATCTTAATTTGAAATTTTTAATGTGTGTTCCTACTATTTAATTTTTTCTAAATTTTTTTTTTGTTTTCTTAAATGCATTTGCCTGCGGGCGCCCACACCCACCTTTCAATTTTTTTTTTTTTTTGTAATGTGACTCTAGAATTTCTGTGTAGACTTGAACATTGATATTCTGGTACCCTATGAATAATCCTTCTTTAAAAAACTAAATATTTGAATAGTTTTTCTGTTTAAAATTATTGGGCATTTCTGTTTGTACTTTGTCCTGTGTATTCCTAAAGTATAATTTTCTCCATATTTTTTTTTTTTGGTTTCTAAAATGCATTTGCTTGCGGGCGCCAACACCCCCTTTCAATTTTTTTTTTTTTATTAGTGTGTACCTACTATTTAATATTTTCTACATTTTTTTTTGTTTTCTAAAATGCATTTGCCTGCGGGCGAAAACACCTCCCTTCTAATTTTTTTTTATAATTTTGTCTCTAGCCGAATTATTAAACATTGATAACCTTGACTCATACGAATTCCCTTTTAATGAACTAAATATATGAAAAGTTTTTTCCGTTTAAGATTATGGACATCTTAGTTTGAACTTTGTTATGTGTATCCCTACAGTATAATTTTTAATTTATTTAATTTTTTTAAATCAGTGATTTGCATACCGGTTTAAAATGGATTGCACCGAGTTCCTAAAAAGTGCGAATTAGTGTTGGGACGGTTGTACGTCTATTTTTTACGATTCCACAAAAGTTAAAATGTATTGACCAGACATAATGAATTAAATCAGCAGTGACATTTTCGGTGTTTGTGGGGTTCGGTGTTTTATTTATTCTATTTGAATAAACAATGTTTATAAAATATGTAGGTATATTAAATTTAAAAAAAAAATACATTTATTCATTTAGAAATAGAAACACCCTACTCCTTCAAATTAAGAATGTTTTTTGTATCACACTGCCATCCAACTTCTTTGTTGAGAACCGTTTTTCTAATTTCAATATTCTCTTTCATGTAACACAAATTTAATACATATATTATAACAGTAACTAATTCAATAGTGAGACACACTAAGGAGAACTGTAATAAAGATTTACCATTTTTTTATTATTTGAAAAAATATAATTTTTAAAATAATATTATAAAATTTCTTTTTTATTCCTGTATATGCTTATCCCAGCTTATGAATTTTAAATTAAAAAAAAATCTCTAATCATTCCAGTGATTCCTTCTGTAAGTTTTTGTGTGTTGATGTTGGCGGCAATGTTTCAAAATATTTGAAATTATATTTTTAAAACCTTGTTGTCTTGTGTTGTATTTTTCCACTGAATAATACCTATCGTAACATACAAAATGTCCTATGCAATATAGTAGTACACAGGTATTATAATAGGTACCTACTTAAGGAATTTGCTATACCCTAAAATCATATTAATATATAATAATATACAGTTTATAGCCTTATTAGCATTTAAACCAAAATAGTGTAATACCAAGGTATTACCTTCTTAGCAATACAGCCCTTTAGGTAAAAATTTTACTAATATCTATATTATACTACTTCAATAAAATAAAATAATTTTTTTTATTTACATATTTATATCGGTGCTCTAATTTGATATAAGATATACTTGTAAGATACTTATAAGATATACTAATGTTTGTTCTGTAATTGTTTTAACTGCGGACCAGTTTGTATAGTTAAACTTGGCATACGAACTGAAATAGAAAGAAACCAGAATAGGTACATTGCTAATCACTGCGATTTCTGTAAAAGAACATAGATTTATCAATATACCGTATGGGCACCGAGTATATTATATAAATTCTATGGATTTATCATAGTAAATAATATCTTTTAAAATATCTATGGCAATCGTCAATTGTCGAAATTCGTTGGCGAAGATTAACAATTCTAATAATTTCAGCAAATACTATTGTATTATAAATATAATATATTGTATTTGATTTCAGTGTACAAAAAAAATAATAAGCCATCAATCTAGGTGGACAGTTCGTTAAATCGTATATTATATTATAATATAAGTTTTAATACAAACTCACAAATTTCGTTATGCTCCGGTTATTTTCATAAAATATTTCGATACTTTCAAGTTTAAGCTCATCGGATCGAGATGAAGATAGCTGTTTCTTCGGCGATGGCGGCACTCTAGCTAGGTTTCATCAGAAGAGTCAATGTTTACGCGCAGGTTTGTTTTTATATTAATTCTTTTTTACATTTACTTTTTCGTCTTAAATTAAATACTTATTGCCACGGACAATCTGTTAACTGGGTGACGTAAAAGCATTTATATGTTTAATCCCAAAAGCGCGATGTATAAAATACGCGAGACCAAACAGTCCAAAGGCCGTCTTCGTTTCATCGCGACAAGTTTAATACGTACCTTTTTGCATATTATACTATACGCCAGGTATCACCTTAGGTTTGCGCGAAGTATTTAAAACAATATAATGTTATTATTTATTTAATATTTATATTTTTTTATACATATTATAGGTACACATCATATGTTTTATTAGCATACTTACACCATTTTTAGTGTAGTTCATACCCAAGATGGTTAGATATAGGTATTAAATGTTTTGCAATTTTACTATAATTATTATTTTTCATTATATTTTAACATAACAATACACTTTAAATTAAGTTAGTTGTAATCAAGATAGACAGTCTTAAAACAAACTCTTTTCTGGATGTTTTCAAAACAGATTGTGCTTAAAAAAAATTGCACAGTTGTCGTAGCAGTCAGTTGCTAGACCAACGCGTTTAACATAAAATAGGAATTATTCTTGTTTTTTTAAATAATTTTTTCAAAAAATATATGTAATATGTATAGCTCATACAATTATAAATTTATAGTTAATTCGAAATGCGGATGCTTATACTTCATAGATATTTTTTTAATGAAATCGTGTAAATAATTTTAAAACCTAACTCATCACTAGTATCAATTTTATTATATTACGTGTAAAATCACCGACACAAGGTGCAAACTGCATTTAAAAAATTAAAAACATAAAATAAAATATAAAATAATGTTGTAGTAGAAGCTGGAAACTGTAGTTTATTCTAATTTATAATCCAATTAATGTAAATATTAAATTAATCATTGAATGATTATTCAGAGATCGCTTTGGGATAAATTCCAAACGTATAAATGTAAATGTAAATTAAAAATAATTAAAAAATATTTTGTGAAAGGAACAAGATTACTGCTAATATTTAAGTCTTAATTATTATTAACAAATAAATACAAATAATAGATATTTTAATAGCATTTTACTATTAACATTCAGTGTAAATATAGTTTCCGATCGACTTACCTATATTATGTAAGTACCTTCTATAAAATAATTATTCATATCAAATAATCCTAGCAATGTAATGCAAGGATTCTCATAAATTATCTTATAGCAGCCTTAAAACACCAAAAATACATTTGTACATAATTTACAACATTTTAGTTCCCTTTATAGTGTAGGTACCTACTAAATACTAATACAAACAATAAATTGCTATTCGAAAACACAATTTCGTATACCTATTATTATTTACTAAATACCTATAATTAAACTAAACTAAAAATAAACTTATGATTACATACTGAGTGCCTATAATATAATATTATATATGAAAATTAAATCTTAATTACGAATACTTATCGTTTACACAGACCACAAGAAAAAATATTCAAAAATATTAAAAAAAATAAAGAACACATCATTGTAAAATTAATACAGTTATCAATCCGCTCAGAATTTATGCTTTTATAAAAATATGCTTGTACTTCTAATATCTATTCACCATCTTAATCAATAATTAAATTAATAAACGAAAATAATAATTTAAATAATACCTATATCATATATTATTATAATTCAAATTCAAAATTATGAACTATTTTCGTTTATTGTCATATCAAATTATAGTAAAATATATAGTTGCAAGACACTTAATACCCATATCTATAGCCATCTAGGGTATAAACTACACTAAAAAGGGTATGCTAATAAAATATATTGGGTATATAATGTATTTATGTATTTAAAAATATAAAATATAAAGATTAATAATATTATATTGTTTTAAATACTTCGCGCAAACCTAAGGTGATACCCGGCGTATAGTATAACATGCAAAAAGGTGCGTATTAAACTTGGCGTGGTGAAACGAAGACGGTCTCGCGTATTTTTTACATTGCGCTTTTGGGATTAAACCTATAAATGCTTCTGCGTCACCTAATAGATTGTCCGTGGCAATAAATATTTAATTTAAGTCTAAAAAGTAAATATAAAATAGTAGGCAATAATATGAAAACAAACTTACTCGTAAACATAGTAGCTAAATAATACGCTACATAATCTAAAAGACTTTACCTATATAAAAGTATAAAACAAGAACAACAGTATACCAGGGACTGGAACCGTACCGAAATTTACCGGTTAAAGACCGAAACCTTATGAAAAACTTGGGACCGAAACCGGACTGGAACCCTTAAATATATTTTTTTAGTAACCGAAACCGAAACCGAAACCTTTATTTTGATGTAGAGGTTTTTACGGTTTTTACGGTTTTTTCGGTTATTTTCGGTTCTAAAATCCAATAAATATTTTATAGTGACGATCTTAAATATACCCTTATTGTTATTTGTTATTACTTATTAGTTATTACATATCTGATCAAGATCCCCCCTCTATCTATTATTAAAATAAACTAATACTATTTTTACAAACAATTATTATAGTACCAACGAAAATAATATGATATTAATATATTATCAATAACACAGCTGTGTTATTGACATCGTCACAGAATAACCAGAAGAATCACTTAATGAGAACTCGAAAATCAGTGAAAAATGTTTGAGATAACAGTGTAGCCAGAATTCGAAAATAATTTAAAATTCTCTTTTGCTGCTGAAACTGTTTTTACACGTTTTTTGATGTTATCATGTGTAAATATTTTATTTTCAGTGATAATTCATCGATCTTTATAATCGTGCATACATCGTACATAATTTTTGTTCTGTGAAGTTGAATTTGAAATTTCAGTATTCACTATTCAGTATTTCAGTATTTTTATTGTAATGACGAGTAATTGTTTTAGTACGATGTATTTTGGTGGCCATTCATGTGGTTGGCGAATTGCACCAGTGTTGTATTTGGGAAAAAACAAATTGAAACAAGGTTTCATAGATTTCCTAAAGACCACACAAGGTAAGAAATACCAAAAATGTTCACACCTATCTCTTGTACCTAACTTAATTGTATTTAGTAATTAATAATTATATATTGTATGTGTTAATAAGCAATGTATAATGACTATAAAATACATTCATGTTTATTTTATATCATGCATTACAAATAATTGTATTAGTACCTACCAATAGTTTTAATTATTATAGATGTGCTGTCTGGATTGAACGTTGTAAACCAATCAATCTACCAACTATTGACCCTGATATTCTAAATAGAAATCAAGATTGTGTTCACTTCATTTTGAAGATGAAATGTATTTGGGTGTTGAAAAAACTAGACTGTCGAATAAAGCAATCCCAACTATATTTAAAAGTAAGTGTAAGAGGTCAATAACCTGTATTTGTATTGTAAAACAATATTTTGTTCTTTTAGATGATGGTATGGTTACAGAAGAAACGTTACATCATGTTGATGTTCCATCTGAATCTTTTGATGATAACACACAAACTGAAAGACTTGTTATAATTGACAATCCACCAAAGTGTTAACTCCTGGTATGTTGATTACAAATAGATTTGATTGTTCTATATGATAACTTTTAATTCTTTTATTCTTTTTATTTTTTTATCCACCATAATTTTATTTGTAGTGTCGTCTACTCATAATTCAACATCGCTAACTGCCTAGAAGACTTTGATCAAGTACTTACTCATGTCAGCGAACAACCAAAAACTAGTAAAATAAACCAATTATTTGTTTCTGAAGAACAAAATCTTTTTAATTTTAAATCAATAAAAATTGGTACTGTTGACTACAGGAAATTGAATATTCCCGAAAGAAATGCTTACACATATGTAAGTGGATACCTTATGAAAAAGTTTGGAGAAACACGTATGCCAGGTTGTATAGAGTATGCAAATCATCAAAAAACATTGGATCAGTCCTTTCTCTTAACTTTCTTCAAATCTTATTCTGCTAATGACACTTCCAATTTTGGTAAGCTATTAATGCCTCATGATGATTTCTATAATTATGTTATTAAATTAGAAGATATTTTTGTTGAAAACTTTCCTTCTATTGCAACTAATAATAATATCGGGTCCACAATGAAAGATTTACTTTGTAATGTACGTTTTAGTCATCCTTGTGTATTATTTAACAAACAATTTTTAATAGATTTATTTATACGTTTCAGCTACGACAAACATATTTTGTAATTTAAGTTTTACCATGACAAAATAAATTATATTATGTTTTACTACTTAAAAGTTAAAGTCTAACTTTTTTTTTAGTTTAAACTATAGAAGATGGTTAATTATTATTGTACAATAAAATTATGTACAATATTTATTGTACCAATAACTTGTAATACGGAACCACAGGATATTATGTGGTTATACAATTGATAATTATCTCTATACAGACTACACTGTTATCTCAGCAGGTGTTGCAAATCTATCCCCCATAAGAACCCGTGTAATTCTAGAAAAGTGATTCTTCTGGTTATTCTGTGACATCGTCGTCGGCGTCGTTAATGATAATAATTAATACCGCTAAAAATAGCTACGCATAATGTTTACTCTTTACTCTATGGTCTATGCTCTGTACGACACTACGACTGACTGTGGTCAACTGAATGGTATTCCCGTCTCCGTTACCATTACCGTAAATGTTTGTTGTTAAAAATTAAAATTAAGGTGAAAAACTATAAAGTATTGAGTATTAATTAAAAAATGGGTCGCCTAAGTGTGTCGACAATTCATTTATATTTTATATACAATAAAAGCTTGTCGGCGTGCAAAAATTGCGAATGCAAAATAAAAGTAAGTACCTACAGAATTACTAATAAATTATAATAAATGTAATATAAAATAAATTGTTGTAGGTATTAAGTGTTTAGGACCTAGGTATCTTAGCTATAATATAGTATATACTATATACAACATTTTGTTTTACAACTGAGTTTAGCTACTAGGAACCTACCTACATCATACATTCTTACGTTTTAATTTAATTATTAATTATTTCATAATGCATAATATATAATGTTATGTTGGATTTTATATTTAAATTCTTTCAAGTTGGCACTCCGCATAAAAATCTTGAAGTAGATACTGGTTAGTACTTACTACTATTAGATTTAAGAATTTCGCAAATAGAAAAATAATTTTTTAGCATAATGTATCACTATGCACTATGTATGTGATTGATTATAGTAGGCTCCTATACCACAAATTCGTTAGATTAGTTCAGTGACAAATTAATAGTTAACGGTTGTCGGTTACTACCAAAAATTAGCTGGTGGTAAAATATTTCCATTAGATATTCGTTTGATAATAATAGCTTACCAAAATATCATTATTTAGGTACCTATAGAGTAAAGAATATTATGTGTATTATTCTAGTATATTTTTTATATTATAATAGGGAAAACATGGCACGAATCTAAAACGTCATCTTGCTTCCCACCATGATGAATTACATGAAGAATACAGTCAAAAGAATTGGAAAAAAATAATTGTTCAAAAAAAGTTACAAAAAAAGAATTACAAGTTAAACTATTCAACTTTTTAGTACCCAAAGTTAATGTACAACTCAACAAAAAGATAATATTAGATGCGTGTATTGATCTTGTGACAGTCAATGGACGACCGTTCACCATGTTAAATGATACTGGCTTTCGTAAAATACTGGATCCTGTTTTAAATGGACTTCAGGAGAAAAAATTTACAATCAACTCTTACTCGATTAAGTATGAATAATGATATTTTTTTAATTATGTTGGCACAATATATAGGTAATTAATAATCATATATTTTACACTCTTACCTCCTAGGAAGCATGTACATGCAGAGTCGCTTCTCATACAAGATGAAATAGCCAATGAAGTTCGGTCTAAACTCATTTCACTCAAACTCGATGGTGTTACTAGACTAAATAGAGCTTTTTTTGGTATAAATATGCAATATATTGTTGATGATTGTATTAAGCTCAGGACTTTAGGATTAGTAGAACTGACAGAATCCCATACGGGTAAATTGTAAATATTAAGACAGTAAATACAATAATATTGTGAGTTATGTGGTTTTCTTAAGTCTTTTACCTACCTAATTAATTTCAGTTTATATTATAGTAGCCACTAGCCAGTAGGTACTTTACACTTTTACAATTTAAGTGAAAATCATTGTTGAACTCATTGCAGGAACATATTTAAAAGAAACAATTCTTAATATTCTCAAAAAAATTCAAAATTGAACAAAAACAATTGTATACGATCACTTCAGACAATGGTGCAAACATGTTGAAAGCAATAAACTTGATCTAAGAAGAAATTTCAGCAACAGTTGCACCTACAACAGAATTGAATAATGAGTTAAACAATGATAGTATTGAAGATATAGCTGATGTCAGTTCAGAATGTTCAGAATCTTATGATATCAGTGATAGGTAAGACATTTTTTCAATTCATAATAATACGTTTCATAGTTTCATACTATCATTACCATCGTACCAAAATACCATTATATACTATAATAAGACCTTATTACCCGATTGAATAAATTATGGTCAATTTCATATAGGTACACACAACCTACCCTTTGTAATGGAAATAATATAAATTATATTTTTAGAAACTACTAATTTATTAAAACTTCTGTTCATTTAGTACTGAAGCTGCTCCAGTAACAATATTGGATGATGAACAAATAGCAAATTTGCTCAATGAAGATAGTGAATGCATTGATAAAGAGTATGAAAACACAGAACATATATTAAATATAATTGAGTTAGCAAACCTTGGCGAGTGTTCAATTTTTAATGATACGTTAATTAAATTATATTTTTACAAATGTACTATAAGAAACTGATATAAATACAATTTAATAGTAACTTACCTACTTAACATAATATGAATAATTCAAGTGTTGACACCAAAACTTTGTTTATTTTTGTTATGGGTATTCGCTGTGTAGCTCACACCTTACAATTAGCTGTTCTTGATACCTTAAAGCACAACAGTATAGATAAATTATTAAGCAAAGTTTGCATAATAGTTTGAAAGCTGCGCAACCAAACTTATATTTATTTGATCAAAAAGGAGCAATTAAAATTGCCAATTTTGGATTGCCTAACACGTTGGCACTCTACATTTGACATGCTAGAGATTACAACATCTAAAATCATTTATCCAAAATATGGCAGCAAATGACCCTAAACTGAGAAAAGTTGAGTTGAGTCATTTAGAATGGCAACAAGTAGACATATTATTTACAACTTTTTTTTGTACTAAAAAATTGCAATATGAGCAATTAACTCTTACTGATTTTTATGGAGTTTGGATTGCTTGTAGAATCGAAACAGAATCATTGAACAATACATTTTCTAATAATTTAGTACAGTGTTTAAGATCTAGAGAACTAAATATTATGAACAACCAAATTCTTCTAGCAGCAATTTTCTTAGACCCCAGATTCAACATAACATTGACAGAATATCAATGTAATACTGTTATTACACATTTAATAAATATTTGGTTTCACATAAAAGAATTTGAAATGATTCAAGTTGATTCTAACAACGATAGTATAGAAACTGAAAATAGTATTGATGAAAGTTTGACTAATAATTATGATACAGATAGACTTGAAGATTTTTTGAAACAGAAAGAAAGTGATAACCAGTATAGTTCAATTTCAAGTTCAACTTCAAGCCAACCAAATTCTCAAAATTCAATTTCAACAAAAATGGAAACTTTATTAAAAACATACAAATTATATGAAAAGAGATTAAACCACAAAACAAATATTCTAGAGTACTGGAAGACAATGAAGACAAAAAACCCAGAAATTAATCAGCTGGCACAAATAGTTTTTTCTGTTCCGGCAACCCAGGTTAGCGTTGAGCGCCTTTTTTCAGGCTAAAAATTTATACTATCGCCTTATAGATGCAATATAACACCTGAACACCTAGAAGACCAATTACTAGTTAGGACAAATAGATTATTTGAAAAAAATTATAAAAAAAAAAATTCTCAAGTGTAAATTATTAGTTGAACATAATATATATTGGATAGTATATAATAGTCGACGACGACGACACGACGATGGAGGCAAGCGGTACCGACGCGGACATAGACGCCATCCGACAGTACCAGTGACGACTGCTGCAGTGCTGCACGAAGACAACTCGTGGCGGAGACGATGGAGACCACAGAGCTCACGGCGGGTGAGTGACAGATGAATATAATTACAGGGTGTCCAGGAACACGGACGTCAGCAGCGCCGGGTTCGAGGAAACGAAACGTTTCAGAGTTTGGCGGTGCGTGACTCTAAGGCGAAAACCTTGAAGAGTATCAGGACAGCGGTGCTGTCCGCCGATTCTCTCTCCTTTTCGCCCAACGGTCTGATCCCGCCGGCCGATATAGTCTTCGTCGCTCGCTCCGTGCTTTGGTCAACGTCGTCGCTGGCACATCAGTCGTCTTCAGCGCCTGCAGTACCGTCAAGCGCACTACATCGCGCACTAACCACTCGTCGCAAATTGTCGTCGCTCTCGCAGCCGTCGTGGCCGGACTTCGCCCGCTGCCATGGTCGTCTTCGCTTCCCGAGCAAACGCGCCCGCGACACTCGTCCGCCCCGCAGGACCGGCCGGGAGGTAGAGGTGACCAGTGGCCATCATCATCAGTATCACCACCCAGTCACCATCACGTACCCCCCCCCCACATCGCCTCATCTTATCTGATACCTTTTTTTTTTTGTTAAAATAATTATAATATTTATTGTTTTTTGCAATTATTGTTGTATTGTATTTCATTTTTTCGGCATAACTATTATCAAAATTGTAATAATCACTCATTCATTCAAAATAAAATGTAATAAAATTATTTTGTTAACACGGTAAAATGTTGTTTCTTGTTTTTAGCATTAATATGTGTCGATGATGACGATAACATTTAACATTTAAAGAAAAAGAAAAGGAAATTGTAATTAAAAAAAAATACTTCTATACGCTAATAATAACGTATTTGTTGTTTAGGCGAAAAAAAAACGATTAAAAAAAAAAATCTGTAAACAGCTAAAACCGAGTCAAATTATTTTGAAAATATTATCACAGAATAGAATAATATTATCAAGTAGGTATAGAAATTGATTTACCTATTTACTTGGAACCTTGTTTTAAATTTTCAATCCTTAACTATAAAAGTTGAACATTTTATAAATTTTAACTACAAAATAATTATTAAATTTTAAATTTGATAAATTTTGTCAAAATTTGAACTTTAAATGCTTATAAAAAAAAATTGTGCCTATGTATTTGCAATATTTTTCAACTGCTATTGTAACAGTATATCAGGAGCCTCGCATTAAATTTTCACGCTTTTTCCACAACAAATAAAATTTTATTGATATTTTTTAGAAAAAAAAAACTAAAAAAATTGAAAACTGACAATGTCCGTAAACAGCTCAAAAAGAGTCAAATTTTTAGAAAATATTATGGTGTATAGGAAATGCTAATATAAACATTCATTCAAAATTTCATTTACCTACGGTCATTTGTTTTAGAGTTGCACCAAAAACCAAAATCGATTTTCTCAAAAACAGATTTTACGTAAAAATTCCCGTTATTCCTTAATTTTTCTTTTGTTTTTCACGTCGCTGAATCTCACTTTCCTATCAGAAAAGTTACTGTTGAAGAAAATTCAAGCACTTTTACTGTCCTGAAAGGTGATGACAGACACAAAAAAAAAATTAAAAAAAAACACACATCATTGTAAAATCAATACATTCATCGTTCCACTCAGAATCTAAAATATCCGTGGGGTAATTAATGGAGAATTAATTCCTGAGCCAATATTTAGCACGTAAGACCCGGAGTTCGCACGTCATTTCCCCGCCGTACAATTACAGTGGCGCAACAACCGGGGCTGATGACGATGTCTAGCATCGGGGCCCTAAGACTCAAAGGGCCCCCATCATACTCGTAACCTGGGAGCCAGGGGGGTGTTTTTAATGCCAAAGAATTAAACCAAATCTGCGATCATTTAAAAGTTTTACCATAGTTAATTTTGATACCGATGAAATTATAATAATCAATAATTAATACGTAAGGGCACAGTGTGGTAAGGTGCAGACCGCGCAGTCCGCAAGTTAAATACTACAATTTGTATTATTTTATATTATTATATTATTTATATTGTATTATGTTTTATAGACTATAGTTCTACAGCCATTGCCCATTGGCCATTACTTAATATTCTGTATATTATTATGTATAAATACTCAATTACAAATAAACTGTTAACATTCTGAGAATAACAGCCCAATAGACGATGATACAGATTTGTAGCGGGCGGGGTCAATATTTATTTCCGATTCCGATGCTCAACGTAAATATTATTAATAGAAATCAAGATACATTGGCTATTTAAAATATAAATAACTAATATAGTAATATGACAATTTATAAATGAAACGTCTATCGTTTATGGTCTATGATACTGTTGACAATATATAAATATACCGGTTTTCTTAGGGGCAACGGTCCTATGAAGTTATTTTTAAATTCCATGTAAAATTAATTAGGATAATATGATATACATTGATTACGTCTGTTATAAACGTGAACTGAGAAGTACCGATATCAGCCATTGTGCAATATCTGCCTTACGTCGTAAGCCGTCGACACACAGTATCTCGTATGTTATAATTTAAAATTTTTTAATTAATTAAATTTTACTCATGTCTCAAATTTACTTATTGTACATATTGTATAGATTGTAAATATGCTTTTCAAATAAAAACGGTATCCATAATAATTAATTAAATTAAATATTTATATTATGCCACCGAAAAGTGGTTCTCAAAAAAGAAAAGAACAAGCTAAAAAGATGCAGAGTTGAAAAAATTACGAGGATCTTTTGACAGATTTCTACCCAACAAAAATGGTATCGGTACGTACCTATAAAGTAATTTATTAGTATGCGTAAAATAAACTATAAAGTCAAATACATAATATTGATATTCTTCTTGATCTTAATAATTTATATCTGTCAGGGTTATTATTGAATAAAAAAAAATGAATTACTTATTTACTTGATAAAAAAATCTAATAATTAATAGTATACCTACCTACAATGGAAATTTAATAAACTATATCTAGTTATGGAAAAAAAATATTAAACAAAAAACGAATCACATATTCACATTACCTAATATATTATTATTTTAACAATAAATTAGAGCAGAATTAAAAAAAAAATGTTAAAGGTAATAGGTATTCCTTCATGATATTATTTTGGTATTCAGTCAACTTTCAAACAAAATGAAATACTTAATTAACAACAAAATAATATGATTCAAAACAAATACATCTAAATAAACAAATGTACATGTAATATATTTTTTTTTTGATAATATTAACTTATTAGGTATTTAGGTAGGTACCTAATGATATTTTTGTTTTTGATCATATAATATTAATATATTATGCATTACGCAAGTATAAAATATTTAAAAATAGGTAACTTCAATTTTTAATATTTTTTTGTATGTTAAAAAAATGTTCTATTTACCTATTTATCAAATCACAATTAACTGAAAATTTCTAAACCTACAGTAATTTCTTCAAGTGTGTTGATTGCATTGGAAAATGGTGGCCAAGAAAATATTGGTGACATTTTACAAACTGAAAATAGTGAAAATGCTATTGGTTATTTGTGTAATTCAGATGATTCAGCTTGTCCAGGTATTATTTTATCAAAAATAAATCTAGTAAAACAGGAATTATTACGCAATATCTGTTTTCGAGAAAATCAATTTTGGTTTTTTGGTGTAACTCTAAAAAAAATTAGCGTAGGTACATGAAATTTTGAATGAATGTATATATTAGCATTTTCTATACACCGTAACATTTTCCAAATATTTTGACTTATTTTGAGCTGTTTACGGACATTTTCAGTTTCCATTTTTTTTAGTTTTTTTTTCTACAGATATCAATAAAAATTTATTTGTTGCTTAAAAAGGCTTGAAATTTAATAAAAGGCATCTAGGTTATTGTTTCAAAGATAGATGAAAAAAATTAAAAATCCTTAGTCAGGGTTTTTGTTTATAAGCATTTAAAGTTCAAATCTTGACAAAATACGGAAAAATCACGAAAATTAGCAAATTATTTTATATTGAGAATTCATAAAAATATTTCTTTTTAAATCTTAGATTTGAAAATGTAATAAAAAATTATCCATAAGTTTTTCTACCTTTATAAAAATAAAAACGTCTACATAGAAAGTCAAATTAAATTTTTATGTGCGTTTGAAATTCATATTTTTACAACATTTGATATTCACTCGATTTTACATTTAACGATTTTCTTTTTTTGTTGTAATTAAAAAACGAAAGATTGTAAATATTTAAAAATTTCACTGAATGTTTATATTAGCATTTTCTATACACGATAAAATTTTGAAAGTAATTTGACTCTTTTGAGCAATTAACGAACATTATAAGTATTCAATTTTTTTAGATTTTTTTCTGTAAACATCAATTAAATTGTATTTGTTGGGTAAAATAGCGTGAAAATTTAATGCAAGGCTCCTGATATATTGTTACAATAGCAGATGAAAAATATTAAAAATACATAGGCACAATTTTTTTTTATAAGCATTTAAAGTTCATATATTAACAAAACTTATCAAATCTAAAGTTCATTAATTATTTTGTAGTTAAAAATTTATAAAATATTCAACTATTATACCTAAGGATTAAAAATTGAAAACAAGGTTCCACGTAAATAGGTTATATATACATCACATTATTCACAATAATATTATCAAATATACTTGGTAATATCATAGACTGACTGACCGTTTTCGCTCAGAAACGTTTTACTTATACAATGATATTATGTCATTAAATTCAAATTTAACATCATACATTACAGTGACCGCCTTGTAACCTCCTCTACAAGAACTACTCTACTACCTACTTACAACAGAGTTACATCCACTTACCCACCTTTTTATTAATAGAGGTTTATATAGAAAATAAAATTAGTCTTCTTTATATGAAATAAAAAAAAAATAATATATAAATGTCTTTGTGAAATTAATATGATGGCTAGTTATTTATTATAATATTTTGTTGCCATGCAAATTTTGCATGTTATTGATCATATTATTATTCAAACAGTTTAACTTCGATAATTAAACGTTTTATTTACTCGTGTAATTGTTTAAAGCTATTTGACTACTTATAACGTAAAAATGGAACAAAAAACTTCAACTGTGACTAGAAATTTGAACGGCAAGTCGAATGAAGATTCACTAAAGCCCTACAAATTAACGACCGACGAATTGGAATTTCTCAGAATATTGGCTAATAATGCAAAGTCTACAGCGATGTGCAGAAATCAAAATGTAGTACCGAGAAAAATGAACACGGACTATGTTCAGACTGTAATGTTGACGGCGGAAAGACAACCGCTTTTGCCACTGCAAGCACAAAATAGCCGATGTCGTGTACCAAATTTGGCTGCACCACTCAAATTCTCTGAACCACTATCAATGGCTTTACGCGCGGCGGCCATGAACAGGTCGCTCAATTATAACCTAACCGTGCGTTTTCCTCCCAGATTTTTCGATTTATTCGGGGAAAACTGTTTGGAAAACGTTGCGATGCCAAATGTAAATGTGCCTGGTGTCCAGCAGTCGATAACTGCGGCGGATAACAGACTGGATTTAGCACACATTTCCGAAGACCGTGTCCAGTCTATTATTGTGACGGCAGAAATAAAACCGGTTTTGACACTGAAAGTACAAAAGAGCCGATGTCGTGTACCAAATTTGGCTGCAACACTCAGATTCTCTGAACCACTATCAATGGCTTTACGCGCGGCGGCCATGAACAGGTCGCTCAATTATAACCTAACCGTGCGTTTTCCTCCCAGATTTTTCGATCTATTCGGGGAAAACTGTTTGGAAAACGTTGCGATGCCAAATGTAAATGTGCCTGGTGTCCAGCAGTCGATAACTGCGGCGGATAACAGACTGGATTTAGCACACATTTCCGAAGACCGTGTCCAGTCTATTATTGTGACGGCAGAAATAAAACCGGTTTTGACACTGAAAGTACAAAAGAGCCGATGTCGTGTACCAAATTTGGCTGCAACACT
This sequence comes from Sitobion miscanthi, assembly GCA_008086715.1. Taxonomy (NCBI): domain Eukaryota; kingdom Metazoa; phylum Arthropoda; class Insecta; order Hemiptera; family Aphididae; genus Sitobion; species Sitobion miscanthi. The sequence goes on along the minus strand of CM017799.1, from coordinate 18,795,503 downwards.
CAGATTCTCTGAACCACTATCAATGGCTTTACGCACGGCGGCCATGAACAGGTCGCTCAATTATAACCTAACCGTGCGTTTTCCTCCCAGATTTTTCGATTTATTCGGGGAAAACTGTTTGGAAAACGTTGCGATGCCAAATGTAAATGTGCCTGGTGTCCAGCAGTCGATAACTGCGGCGGATAACAGACTGGATTTCGCACACATTTCCGAAGACCGTGTCCAGTCTATTATTGTGACGGCAGAAATAAAACCGGTTTTGACACTGAAAGTACAAAAGAGCCGATGTCGTGTACCAAATTTGGCTGCAACACTCAGATTCTCTGAACCACTATCAATGGCTTTACGCGCGGCGGCCATGAACAGGTCGCTCAATTATAACCTAACCGTGCGTTTTCCTCCCAGATTTTTCGATTTATTCGGGGAAAACTGTTTGGAAAACGTTGCGATGCCAAATGTAAATGTGCCTGGTGTCCAGCAGTCGATAACTGCGGCGGATAACAGACTGGATTTAGCACACATTTCCGAAGACCGTGTCCAGTCTATTATTGTGACGGCAGAAATAAAACCGGTTTTGACACTGAAAGTACAAAAGAGCCGATGTCGTGTACCAAATTTGGCTGCAACACTCAGATTCTCTGAACCACTATCAATGGCTTTACGCGCGGCGGCCATGAACAGGTCGCTCAATTATAACCTAACCGTGCGTTTTCCTCCCAGATTTTTCGATTTATTCGGGGAAAACTGTTTGGAAAACGTTGCGATGCCAAATGTAAATGTGCCTGGTGTCCAGCAGTCGATAACTGCGGCGGATAACACACTGGATTTAGCACCCATTTCCGAAGACCGTGTTCAGTCTATTATTGTGACGGCAGAAATAAAACCGGTTTTGACACTGAAAGTACAAAAGAGCCGATGTCGTGTACCAAATTTGGCTGCAACACTCAGATTCTCTGAACCACTATCAATGGCTTTACGCGCGGCGGCCATGAACAGGTCGCTCAATTATAACCTAACCGTGCGTTTTCCTCCCAGATTTTTCGATTTATTCGGGGAAAACTGTTTGGAAAACGTTGCGATGCCAAATGTAAATGTGCCTGGTGTCCAGCAGTCGATAACTGCGGCGGATAACAGACTGGATTTAGCACACATTTCCGAAGACCGTGTCCAGTCTATTATTGTGACGGCAGAAATAAAACCGGTTTTGACACTGAAAGTACAAAAGAGCCGATGTCGTGTACCAAATTTGGCTGCAACACTCAGATTCTCTGAACCACTATCAATGGCTTTACGCGCGGCGGCCATGAACAGGTCGCTCAATTATAACCTAACCGTGCGTTTTCCTCCCAGATTTTTCGATCTATTCGGGGAAAACTGTTTGGAAAACGTTGCGATGCCAAATGTAAATGTGCCTGGTGTCCAGCAGTCGATAACTGCGGCGGATAACAGACTGGATTTCGCACACATTTCCGAAGACCGTGTCCAGTCTATTATTGTGACGGCAGAAATAAAACCGGTTTTGACACTGAAAGTACAAAAGAGCCGATGTCGTGTACCAAATTTGGCTGCAACACTCAGATTCTCTGAACCACTATCAATGGCTTTACGCGCGGCGGCCATGAACAGGTCGCTCAATTATAACCTAACCGTGCGTTTTCCTCCCAGATTTTTCGATTTATTCGGGGAAAACTGTTTGGAAAACGTTGCGATGCCAAATGTAAATGTGCCTGGTGTCCAGCAGTCGATAACTGCGGCGGATAACAGACTGGATTTAGCACACATTTCCGAAAACCGTGTCCAGTCTATTATTGTGACGGCAGAAATAAAACCGGTTTTGACACTGAAAGTACAAAAGAGCCGATGTCGTGTACCAAATTTGGCTGCAACACTCAGATTCTCTGAACCACTATCAATGGCTTTACGCGCGGCGGCCATGAACAGGTCGCTCAATTATAACCTAACCGTGCGTTTTCCTCCCAGATTTTTCGATCTATTCGGGGAAAACTGTTTGGAAAACGTTGCGATGCCAAATGTAAATGTGCCTGGTGTCCAGCAGTCGATAACTGCGGCGGATAACACACTGGATTTAGCACACATTTCCGAAGACCGTGTCCAGTCTATTATTGTGACGGCAGAAATAAAACCGGTTTTGACACTGAAAGTACAAAAGAGCCGATGTCGTGTACCAAATTTGGCTGCAACACTCAGATTCTCTGAACCACTATCAATGGCTTTACGCGCGGCGGCCATGAACAGGTCGCTCAATTATAACCTAACCGTGCGTTTTCCTCCCAGATTTTTCGATTTATTCGGGGAAAACTGTTTGGAAAACGTTGCGATGCCAAATGTAAATGTGCCTGGTGTCCAGCAGTCGATAACTGCGGCGGATAACAGACTGGATTTAGCACACATTTCCGAAAACCGTGTCCAGTCTATTATTGTGACGGCAGAAATAAAACCGGTTTTGACACTGAAAGTACAAAAGAGCCGATGTCGTGTACCAAATTTGGCTGCAACACTCAGATTCTCTGAACCACTATCAATGGCTTTACGCGCGGCGGCCATGAACAGGTCGCTCAATTATAACCTAACCGTGCGTTTTCCTCCCAGATTTTTCGATCTATTCGGGGAAAACTGTTTGGAAAACGTTGCGATGCCAAATGTAAATGTGCCTGGTGTCCAGCAGTCGATAACTGCGGCGGATAACACACTGGATTTAGCACACATTTCCGAAGACCGTGTCCAGTCTATTATTGTGACGGCAGAAATAAAACCGGTTTTGACACTGAAAGTACAAAAGAGCCGATGTCGTGTACCAAATTTGGCTGCAACACTCAGATTCTCTGAACCACTATCAATGCTTTACGCGCGGCGGCCATGAACAGGTCGCTCAATTATAACCTAACCGTGCGTTTTCCTCCCAGATTTTTCGATTTATTCGGGGAAAACTGTTTGGAAAACGTTGCGATGCCAAATGTAAATGTGCCTGGTGTCCAGCAGTCGATAACTGCGGCGGATAACACACTGGATTTAGCACACATTTCCGAAGACCGTGTTCAGAATGTTATTTTAACACCGAAAATACTTGAAAATGTTAACGTTGACCGGCTTGAGGCAGCAACGCCCGTTCGAAGACGTAGGTCCATTTTATCGGCTTTAGGCAGAAGAGTGCTTAAAGTCGGTAGGATGATTTGTTGCTGGTGTTGCACACTACCGCCTGAGGATACGGATTAGCTATCAGCTAGGCTGCCTTTTTGAGACTAAGGGATATTAGTAGTCATGTTTTGATTGTAGGAAAATTCATTTATCATAATTATTGTTTTTATCTTGTGCTTCCTTTGTATATCTTGTGTGTTATCCTTTGTTTGTTATATATTGTGTTATTCATCAAGGTTATGGCGTGTTTTAATTATTTTTTAATGATGTGTTAAATATTTTGTTATTAATTTCATTAATTTTGTTTCATGCATATCGTATGCTGTCATCATAAAATTGTATACCTAATTTTGTTTTTGTTATTGTTTATTGTCTATTGTTAGTAAGAATTACTATTTAAAAACCACTATTGTTAGTTCAACTGACTGATATCCCTATCCAGAAATCTAGAAATCCAGAAATTCCGATGACTATAACTATTAGATATTTTCTAGGATCTTTGCGTCCCAATGGATATCAATTTTCCGCTGAATTCAACATTATTATTTAATTAAACTGGTAGGGATATAAAATAAACAAATGAAAAAAACGTTCGTGAACTTGGATTACCCATTTTGGTGTAGCGACTCTAAATCTTCACCAATAGTTTTCGAGTTATTTGCGATAATTTGCAACTTTGCCGTTTTTTAGCTGCAAACAAAATAAGGATGGGTGTGCCAAGTTCAAGTAACCCACCCATGTCGCTCAAAAATGTCGAAATTTTTGCTAAAAGATGCTTCAACATTTGCGAGAATTTGCGAGTTTACTTTCAAAATTTGCGAGTTGAACTTTTACCCGCAAATCCCGATTTTCGACCGTAAAGTTGGCCCACCCATGTTGTCCTACAACTTCGAAATTTATATTCAACGATAGCGTGTTATTTGCGAGAATTTGCGAGTCCACTTTTAAAATTTAAACTATCCTTCAACAGCACAACTTTACGTTAGCCAAATTTCACCACTCTTAAAATTTGTTGGACATTATTTGGACAAGTACATATTTAACTTGCCCTTTATTAAACAATTAATTTTTTCATTCTATTTATATTTATATTATTTTAAAGACTATTTAAAATATAGTTTTTTATTCAATGTAGAAATATATCATTTAACTTGACCTATTTTATACAACTAATATTTTATTCTATTTATATTTTTTGTATTTTTTAAGACTATTCAAAATATAATTCTACTTCAAGTTAGATTTATTTATTAAATAACTACATTTTTTTATTCAACTAGATTTTATTCGTTGTAGAAATATATCATTTAATTTGGTCTTTTTTATACAACTAATATTTTATTCTATTTATATTTTTTGTATTTCTTAAGACTATTCAAAATATATTTTTTATACAAATTAGATTTTTTTAATCCATGTAGAATTTATTATTGTATTTAACTTGGCCTTTTTTATACAACTATTTTTATATTCTATTTAGATTTTTTTTTTATGTAATCGAAATTTATACCAAAAGATGCGTCAACATTTGCGAGAATTTGCGAGTTCACTTTCAATAAAAAAACTTAGTTGCATAACAAAATCTATATTCAATTGCTCAAAATAAAGTCAAAATATTTGGGAAGTTGAATGATCTTCAAAAAATGCTGATAAAAACAATAAATGAATAAATCATGTAAAGTACGTACGGTTATTATATTTTTTCTATTCTACTTAGATTAATTTTTTATTGAATACTGTTTTTATTAAGGATTTTTTTTTATTATAGATTGTTTATTTAAAATTGATTTTATCTTTTGGTATAAATTTCGAAATTTTTGAGCGACATGGGTGGGCTACGTGAACTTTGCCCACCCATTCATATTTTATTTGCAGCCAAAAAACGGCTAACTCGCAAATTCTCGCAAATGTCTTGACTTTATTTTGAGAAATTAAATATAAATTTTTTTATGCAACTAAGTTTTTTTATTGAAAGTGAACTCGCAAATTCTCGCAAATTCTCGCAAATGTTGACGCATCTTTTGGTATAAATTTCGATTACATAAAAAAAAAATCTAAATAGAATATAAAAATAGTTGTATAAAAAAGGCCAAGTTAAATACAATAATAAATTCTACATGGATTAAAAAAATCTAATTTGTATAAAAAATATATTTTGAATAGTCTTAAGAAATACAAAAAATATAAATAGAATAAAATATTAGTTGTATAAAAAAGACCAAATTAAATGATATATTTCTACAACGAATAAAATCTAGTTGAATAAAAAAATGTAGTTACTTAATAAATAAATCTAACTTGAAGTAGAATTATATTTTGAATAGTCTTAAAAAATACAAAAAATATAAATAGAATAAAATATTAGTTGTATAAAATAGGTCAAGTTAAATGATATATTTCTACATTGAATAAAAAACTATATTTTAAATAGTCTTTAAAATAATATAAATATAAATAGAATGAAAAAATTAATTGTTTAATAAAGGGCAAGTTAAATATGTACTTGTCCAAATAATGTCCAACAAATTTTAAGAGTGGTGAAATTTGGCTAACGTAAAGTTGTGCTGTTGAAGGATAGTTTAAATTTTAAAAGTGGACTCGCCAATTCTCGCAAATAACACGCTATCGTTGAATATAAATTTCGAAGTTGTAGGACAACATGGGTGGGCCAACTTTACGGTCGAAAATCGGGATTTGCGGGTAAAAGTTCAACTCGCAAATTTTGAAAGTAAACTCGCAAATTCTCGCAAATGTTGACGCATCTTTTAGCAAAAATTTCGAAATTTTTGAGCGACATGGGTGGGTTACTTGAACTTGGCCCACCCATCCTTATTTTGTTTGCAGCTAAAAAACGGCAAACTTGCAAATTATCGCAAATAACTCGAAAACTATTGGTGAAGATTTAGAGTCAAAAAATATATTTTATGTGCCTATAGAAATATTCGAATATTTTTTTGGTTATGCAATACATAAATGAATTACAAATAAGCTTAAAAATATCAAGTGCTATACAATCGAATGTAATCGTGGACAGAAATGTGTACAGAAGAAAATTATTGAGAATAGAAAAACCTTCAAATATTGTGAATACATAGAAATAAAATAACCGACCGAAAAATTGATTCAAAATCGTCGTATGAGGTTAAAGCATAACATAATATTTTACTTTTTACCTTTTAAAATATAACACAAAAGTTTCATTCGGAATAATACTACAAACCATAATAATATAATACCATCGATTTCTTATTTTGCTTATAGGTAAGTCATTGAAGGCAAAACAAGGCTGCGATGGATCTTATCATAACCGATTTATCAATATATAATACAACGGAAATCGTGTCATACTTCTCAAACACAAAAAAAGTGTGCACTGACAAACAAAAATGAAGGTAGGTAGGTAATAATATTTGCAGTATATAATAATTATAGGCGCAATTAGGGGGGGGTTGGACTCGGTTGGAGGGGCTAAGCCCCCTCAAAAACATTCAAAGCCCCCCAAAAACAATACAGAACTTTATATTGATAAATAAAAAAAAATATGTGATTACTACTGAAAAAATGAATAAAATAAACTGTTATTCATTTTTCAGTAACAATATTATAACCATGGTCTTAAATAATATGTCTATTATTTCTAAAGTCTAGACTCTAGACCGTGCTTATAATATAAAGCGCACCGCAATATATAATTATCAATAAACAATATATTATCCCCGACTACATTTATAGCTTCCATTCTCGGTCGTTTTGCGAGTGGCCACAATTGACAATTACGATAAGGTATGGCTGTTATACATATTGATGCCATTAAACATTCGAGCACACCAAACGACCGAACCGTCCTCAGCAGACATTCTCATAGAGAAAGATGCTATTTTTGCTTTCCTTGCAGAATGTTTTCAATAAGTTCTGGTCATGTAGAAGATGTTTTCAAAACAACAGGTTTTAGTAATTGCATTAAAAGGCAAGCATAACCATTTTAAATACACTGATTTACATTAATAGATCATAATTGTTTAATATTATCTTTAAAATGTATTATATAATAATATGTGCCTACCTATTTTTATTATTATAGTTGAGTGGAACTAGAGAAGCAAAAACAGGAAAAACAAAATTTAAATTACAAGAAATTTCTGACCACCACTTGACTGCCAAATTAAGATGGTCAGTTTATAAAAACTCAGTGAAAAATGGTGATGTTATAGCAAAGATGTCTACTGCTCTTCAAAAGAAATACAAACAAATATAATGTACATTAAATGTTTAATTGATATTGTTTTATATCTTGCCAGACAAAGAATAGCGTTTAGAGGACACCGTGAAGATGAGACAACGGTTAATAAGGGTACTTAATATATTATTTAAAATGTACCTTAAAATTATTTAATTGAATTTCATTGTTAAAATTTGTTGTTTTTTTTTTTCTGATCTAGGTAATTTTAAAGAAATGTGTGAATTTTATCAAAACATAATCCAGATTTTTGCAATGTATATAAAAATACCTTATTGAACCATACAAGTTGGAGTATACAAAATGAACTGATAGAGACGTGTGCTGCAAATATTAAATCTACCATTATACAAGAAATTATAGATTGTGGAATGTTCAGTATCTCGTGTGATGAGGCTCGGTAAATAATAAATACAATGTTGGAAGTAAAAATTGAATTTTTAATAATATGTTTATGTATATTTAATAAGTTTTCTACACTTACTAGGTCTCACAAACAAGAGCAATTAAGTATTTGTGTAAGATATCCCCATGGAAGGGACATCTATGAACGATTTTTAGGATTTGTTGGCGTATCAGAAAAGCAAACTGCAGATTCTTTGGTTTTAAAATTAGTTGAATTTTTAAATACATCTAAATTAGATAAAATTCCCATCATAGGACAGGCATATGATGGAGCAAATGTCAGGTCAGGTCACATAGGAGGTGTTCAAGCAAAATTGAAAATAGTTCACCCTCCAGCCAAATGTGCAGTGTATGTACATTGTATGGCGCATAAGATTAATTTAGTAGATATTGATATGTACAAGCACTTAAAGGTAAAATTCATAATTAATATTTTATCTACCTATTATTCTGATTTGTATTTATATATATTTTTTATAAGGATGCTAGAAACTTATTTAATGCTTTGGAGGCACTATATGTTCATTTCTCTCATCCAACAAGAAATGTGAAGCTTACTGATTTACAACTTAAATTAATTATGAAAAAGACAACACTCTCTCAGTTAAGTGACACTCGTTGGATTTGCCGCTATAAAAGCTGTGACGCAGTGATAAAAAATTTTAATGCCATAGCTCAAGTTTTAAATGATGAAATTGATGATCAACAAAGTAAATGTGTTGCCCAAGCAATTGGTATGTTATGAAAAATATTAAATAACCATTGGTTTCATGTAATGCAACTGATTTTATTGTGCTTTTTCTTTTAGGTATTGTTTCTACAATATCGAATTTTAAATTTGTAGCCTATTTATTCATTCTTCATGATATTCTAAAAGTTGTTAATATATTAAGTATTCAACTTCAGTCAAAATCAGCAACACTTGAAAATTCTGCAAATCTGATAAAAGGAGTAATTGATACATTACAAAGTTATCGTTCTTCTATTCACTACAGTAAACTGTGGGAAAAATGGTTGTATTTTCAAAAGACAATGGAATTGGAATTAATGTTCCTTTTCAAGGTACATAAAGTAAATTTTTATCAACTGACAGTATATTATATTATACTGTTATTAATTAAGTATTTAAAATTTAATATGATAATATCTTTTTCTTATATTTAACTTTGTTGGCTCTAAAAGGCAGAGAAGAGAGTGTTTAATGTTTAATGTTTATGGTATTAGTATTATCATTCATTTTTATAAATTAATTATACAATAAGTTATTGTACGTAATATTAGGCACTAACCACACGCTTTTTTATATATATATAATTTACTCTTGCGTTACACGTATTAATTTGTAAATCTGATGATAAGACCAATTTTAACACGAATATGTCCGAGATAATCACATGGATTGAAATGTAAATTGCACACGTGATGTAGATAATATATCTTTACCATTTTCTTCAGATAGAATGTTGATCCATTCGTTACGAATACTTGGATTTTTTGGTGAAGTAAATAATGAAACTTTTTAATTTTTTTCATAATATATAAGACAATTTATTACACAATACTTCACCATAATTGTGTGTTTTTTAACATAAACATAGATTAAAATTATAACAATCATTATAATAAATATTTAGCATAAATCTATCTATAAAAAGTTGAACATCAAGTCATCAAAGATCAAAAATAGACTGTACATATCACATAATTATTATGAAATATGATTATATGTTACGTATAAATAATAAATGTATAATGACTAGAGCGCGGATTTTTATGCACTAAAAAGTATTGAAATATGCCATATAATATACAGTAAAAAATAAAAATAATGAAATTATGCAAAAAAAAAGCAAGAATTTTTTTTCTTCATTCAAAATTTACAAACTAAACAACTTATAGTTATTAACTTATTAACCTATCATTATTAATGACGTATAATAATTATAATATACGAAGCATAAAAAAAGCGGGAAATTAAGCTCCTGTTAATGTAGTCATAGATTAAGGGCCGTTCTTACAATGTCCGGTTCTGTGGTTAAAGTTAACCGAAACTTAACCGGCCGAATTCTGCCGGTAATAAAATCTGTTATCAGACGGTTAGCGTTAACCGGCACTTTACCGGACACTGTAAGAACGGCCCTAAACACACGTAGATAGACTACGGCCAATGTCTGTGTAGAATTTGGAAACCATGTTGTTGGTAACAATAGATGGCGCTGCTGGACGTTTTCTGCATACTATCATAGCATTGTACCAGAGTACCCGACTCAACCCGAGCCATGTATTGTACCTGGTAGATAATATATTCTTGTATTATATTATCTACGATGCAAATTTTACGCAGCCGTTGGCTATCTATGTATGTTTGATCTATGATGTGGTAACGATTTATTAATTTCCGTGTTCCATCTTCTATTCGTTTTATTTTCTGGCATTCCTTTCCTTATCTTACCGACTATGGTCGGGCGCATGACGAAGTAACAAGGTATGATCACAACAATCTGAATTTCGTTCAGTAGACGCAGAATAGGGTGGGAGTCATCCTCGTCGTTAGTTATTTCGTCATGGTCGGGCGCTTAGATCTGATAAATCGTAATATTAAATTATTACTGTCTAATGTCTGGCGTACAAACACGGCGATTTAAATAATTTAAATATTTCATCATGGCTGATTCTGGACAATATAAAAAGGTAAGATAAAGTCTGTATTCTGTAGTGAATAATGATACTAGTTTTGTTCAACCTATTTAAAATAATAAAAAAGAACATTTAATTAAAATATCAATTTGACCATTAAATAAAAACTAATATACATCTCTTATATTATGACAAGATAAAAGTTTAAAAAAAATAACAATTCACAGTTATTTGCATTTATAATTTTTTCAGCAAATTAGGTGGTACACATTTTTTATACATAGTCTATTATTGTTTAAAATATTTTCTACTATGTGTTGCTTTATTTGTATTTTAGTTGCTACTAAAATCTTTCCCAGATTTTAAATTAATCATACTGAGAGCAAATAACCAACATTTTTATACATTTTCTATCTTATCTTATATTATGAAGTTACTAGACACATAAACTATCTAGAGAAAAGTTATTCTCAATTGAAGGGCTAATAATTCATTTAAATTATGTCTAATACAAATAACTCTCATAGCCTTAAAAACAATTAGGGTACCTGGGTACATCACAAGCTAAGCAAATATGCTATATTAAACTAACGCGTACCTAGATCATAGATATCGTGACTAAAAATGTACAAGACTTCATTTGTATACAATTAAAAAATGTTATTATTGAATATGTATTGGAATATTAGGTCTAAAATTATTAGATAAATAATTATACCTAAAATTACAAATTGAAAAAATGCAAAATATAATTTAATAATGCATTTTATGAAGTATAGGTATATTAATTATTAAGTGATGTAGAAGGTATAAAATGTGTGAATACTCTGTCCACATTTTAAAATGTTCAGTATTATAGAAAATCAATCTGATATTTTTTTTTATCTATTTATTAATTTATACTAGATTTCAATTGATGAAGTATCAATTTATAATACAAGTATTGAAATGTCAATGAAACATTTTTTTCATGTACAATTTTAGTTTAAAGCTAGGAACAAGTTAGATAATATATTTTGGCTATCATAAGTAATAATAATTTTATAAAATATCCAATAAATAAATTCCTATTCTGCTTCCCAATTAACTTAAAAAAATATATATAGACTTTATATTTTTGTATAGTACATAGCAGAACAAAAGCTCAAAGCATTTTCTATAGGAGCAATGGGAAAAACTCAACCATCAAAAAAAGAATTAAATGAACAAAAAAAAAAGGAAGAAGAATATGCTGCTGCTCAAGTAATTAATACCTAATTTAATGATAGTATTAAGATGCTTGAATTTTCAGTTTAAAAGAGTGATAATTTTATTATAATTTAATTTTGTAGGTCTTTGAAGAATTTGTAGAAACTTTTCAAAATGAAGGAAAAAAAACTAGTAAAGTTTGGGTTAAAGCTGGTACATATGATGCTGGAAAGAGACGTAAGATTTAATACATATTAAACTTTAGCTGACAGATACTAATTACTTTTATCACATATTAGATGAGGATACTCGAGAAAAAGGTAAACTATACAAGCCTCAAGCCAGGGGAAATACTGACTTAGATAAAGCGGATGATCTTTCTCGTTTTATGGGTGAACGTAAAAGTGATAGAATGCTTACAAAGAAAAAAAAAGAAGGAGAAAAGAAAAAAAGTAATCTAGAATTATTCAAAGAAGAACTAAAAATGTAACCATAAAACACATCATTATTATATTTTTGTATTCATATTCTGAATAACCATAAACATTTTTAACTAACAATTAATTCTTTTTTTTTGGGAATTATTAGCATTCAGGAAGAAAGAGAAGAAAGACATAAATTCAAAGGAGTTCTACAAAAAACAATTGAAGATCCTGAAATTAAGAGTAGTACATAATATATCTAAATATGTTAAGGATTAAATAATATTTAAAAATATATGTTTAGATTTAATTATGGCTGAACCTGATGAAACTAAAGGTTCATTTGATTCAGGCGATCCAAATACTACAAATCTATACTTAGGAAACCTTAACCCTAAAGTAATGTATAGAATATATTTAATTATAAATCTAACTAAATGTTATTATTATATATTTATTATTTATAGATTACTGAAGCTCAGTTAAAGGAAGTTTTTGGAAAATATGGTCCTTTGGCAAGTATTAAAATAATGTGGCCTAGGTCTGATGAAGAAAAAGCGAGAGGGCGTAACTGTGGTTTTGTAGCTTATATGAGTCGTAAAGATGGGGAAAGAGCATTAATGAATTTAAATGGTATGAGGTTATTTTTAATTATTATACATTTTTATTATAAATATTTTACAATTTTCAGGAAAAGATGTTATGTCGTATGAGATGAAAATGGGTTGGGGTAAAAGTGTACCCATACCACCTCACCCTATTTATATTCCGCCAGCTTTGTTAGCTACAACATTGCCTCCTCCTCTTTCTGGGTTACCTTTCAATGCTCAGCCTATTTTGTCACAAAAAGAAAAAAAGGTAATATTAGTGTTTTGTAAATTAAATATCTATATTAAATGTTAAACTGAATTAAAAACTAGATGAATATTTTTATTTCAAATTTAAAAAAATGTATTTATAGCACTGGATACAATAAACAGAACTGCTTATTAAATTAAAAACTTTTTTTTTGCAATAAGGACTTATTATTTATTAAGTGTTGATATTTTAAAAAATATCCTCATACTGGGCGAATCACTAAGTATGCTTACCTCCATTTTTTTTTTTAATAATTAATTAATAACAATTTTAAGTTTTGGAATCTAAAAATATACTCTTAAGACCTTATTTTAAAATTCTTGAGATTTTTTACACTACTTAAGGTGTGTCATGAAACAATACAAATTTTTGTTTTTCAAATGAGAATCAATTTTTCACTGTTGATTGTTTGGGAGATAATTTTTTGGAAAATGTTGATGTGTCCTACCTAATTCAAAGTTTAAATAACTAAGGATAATAGTCCTTAAAAATGGTTTTACATATTATTAAAATAGATTTAATATTGGATCTAGTATTAATACTCAGGTTTCCGACTAAATGTTGATAGATTATTAATTATTTAAATGTTAAAAAATTTAAATCACCACAGCCCCATATCATCCAAAATCCAAACCCATTTCACCACGGACCTATTATTCTAAAAACACAAAGTTAAATAATTCAAAAACTAATTGTTTTAAATTTTGATTTTGATATATCAAAATTTTTTGAAGTAAATAATATATAATATATATATAATAAAAACAAATAATTTATAGTAGAAAGAAGGCAGGTTCTCATTTACAAAACAGACGCTTGTATCACCATAGGACAAATCTAGTTGTACAAAACATTTTGTGAATTTTAAAATATAATCTTAAAGTGTATTTAAAATTTCCAAAAACCATATTTTGAATAACTGTTATCGAAGAAAAAACATGTAAGCATGCTTGGTGAATCAATTTGTATATGTATTGTAAAGTTGTAATCAGGCCCGGCTCAAAGGGTAGGCCCAGCCTAACCTAACCTAGGGCAGCACTTAAGTAAGAGGGTGGCATTTTCAAAATACTGATAATATTATATTGTTAGGGACGGCAAAATTTGATTTTGCCTAGTTCACTTTTTTCACTTGAGCCAGCCCTGGTTGTAATTGAAATAAAACACTAAAAATTAAAAAGTATTCTTGCATATTTTTTTACTGTAGAATCATGGACGTCCGCGACAAGATGCAGGATATTTTGATAGAGGCCAACCAGTTGAAAAGGTATTTTACTTTTTTAAAAGATTTTGTTATTTTTCTTTTATAACTTACTCGATCCCACTTTCTTAAATACGGTCCAAATATGCAGCATTGCAGCTGGCAGACAAAAATTAATTATGTAACGTTGTCGGATTGAGATATTGTGATTAAAATGTACAATTATTGAAAATGGATAGTAATCAATATATAAATAAAACATGTATTTATTAAATAATTTATTTTAATTTACCAAAATGATACATCAACAACTTTGTTTTAAACCAATTTGCTTTTTTCTGACAGATTTTACCGCAGACTATCATTAAAGTGGTTATACCCACAGAAAGGTAACATTTTCATTTCTCTGATGTAAATTAATTAATAATCTTAAGGTATAAAAAAGATTTACAAATTATCTGAAGATGGTCCCAATGTTATCAATGTCCAGACTGACATCAGCAAAGTGAAAGACTAAAAAAGAAAAAATATATAAACAACATTTATTTATTTTATTTATATTTAAAAAAAAAAATTTCAGAAATTTGCTGATGCTTATACATCACATGATTGAATTTGTAATACGGGAAGGACCATTATTTGAAGCTATGATAATGAATAAAGAATTGAATAATCCAATGTTTCAGTGAGTATTTTATTTTGATTATTTTTATTATGAATATAATTTTATATGTTATAATAATTACTACTTAATACTGCTTTATTTTATTGTTAACAGATTTTTGTTTGACAATTGTTCACCAACTCATATATACTACAGATGGAAGCTATTTTCTATATTACAAGGTGATTCTACTAAAGAGTGGCGCATTGATGAGTTTCGTATGTTTATGAATGGATCAATTTGGAGACCACCACCAATGAATCCATATACTGTTGGCATGCCAGAAGAACTCATTCCCGAAGAAGATTTGATAACGAGGACTAAGGGAACTTTAAGCGTATCTCAAAGGGAGCGATTTGAAGATCTCATTAGAAATATAACTCCCGAGCGATTAAAAGTAGCTGAAGTCATGGTATTTTGTGTAGAACATAGTGATGCTGTAGAAGAAATATGTGATTGCATTCAAGAATCATTATCTAATGCTACGACTGCATTACATAAAAAAGTAAAAATATTAAATTATTAAGTTATAATATCGATGGTGACAATGCAAAAGGGCATAAGCAACATTTTCAAAATTATTCAGGAGAGCCAAAAAACTATTTTTTAACAATTATTACATTTTGTAGATTATATTTTTAATTTAAAAAAATATGATAAGAATAAAAAAGATGAGTTATACTCTATTTAAGACAATTGTTCTTTCATTTTTTTAGTTAAACATTTATATTAGTTAGAATTGGCTATTATTATATAATTTGGTACTTATGGGGCCATTCCTTTCCTTACCTATAATTTTAGTACTAGTATTTTGGCGCTTATGTCCTAATAATTTTCTTCTTATTGTATGAATATTCACACGCAAAACTAATAATTATTATAAAACAAAGTCTATCATAGTTAATTTTCATTGATAATAATATTATAATTTATAATCGTAAATTATAAATAAATTACTTGTTATTTTATTAGAAACGTAGATAAATATTCTCTTTGGAATAAAAATGTTAATAACTTCATACGATATTGCATTTTTAAGATTAAGATTATTAATCTTCAACTGAACAGATAACAGAAAATGGTTTTTTTATATAAAATCTATTATTAACTATAATAATGATGTTGTCGCTTAGGCCCCATAAAGTAAAATTCTATGGTGCTTATGCTAACATTTAAAACTAAATGTCGCTTATTCCCTATTTATACACATACCTGTTAATTAATTTACATTTTTTGGCGCTTATATCTATATCTAAATTTTTGTTTTATATTGTAAAGAATAATCGTATCGATAAATGAGTAAGAGCAATCGATACAGAATGACGTCGCATATGCCCTAATTACAAGTCGATTTCATAAAAAATGCCGCTTATGCCCTTTTGCATTGTCACCATCGATATAATATACTACTTATATATCATATAAAGTATATTTAAATAAATATTCTTTTTAATTTAGATTGCACGGCTTTATTTGATATCAGATGTTCTACATAATTGTAGTTTAAAGGTTATAAATGCAACACAATTTAGAAAAGGGTAAATTTTTTTTTTTTTGTACATATTTCAAAGTATAAATTACATTACTTTTACAATAGATTTGAAACAAGATTAATTCCTATAATGGAAGAAGCACTTAAGACTTATAAGAGTTTAGATTCTCAAAGTCAAGCCAATGGTTTTAAACATCGTATAATGCAGATTTTCCGTGCTTGGGAAGACTGGGATATTTATCCTAAAGAATTCTTGTTTAGATGCCAAAATACTTTTCTTGGACTTTCAATAAATTATGTAAGTCTTTATATATGTTAGCTGTGACCATAATATATTATTATTTTAAATTTCTAGATACCTCAAGAACTAACTGATTCTCGTGAAGAATTACAATATAATACAAATTCAAAATCTATTGATGAGTCTGAAAATATAGATGGGGCACCTTTATCAGATCCTGAAAATCTAGATAATGAGGATTTAGATGGTGTACCTTTAGACGGTGCTACATTGTTAAAACACGCATATGATGACACACCTACGGAGGATACAGACATTGATGGTATACCATGTAAGTTGTCTATTAGATTTAACATAAATATAGCTGTAAATAATACAATAGACGCATAGTTACAAATATGCATGTAACATTTTATTTGATTAAATGGTCAAATGTCAAAACTATTTTTATTTATATAATTTTTAGATATATTTTTTGTATGTACACCGCTCTCAGTTTTTCTTCAAACTAAATCACTTTATGCTATATTCTAGTTTGGTCAATGATTACAATTAAAAAATCAAATTTTAAATAAATGTAACGATGAGCAAAATTTAATATTTGTATAACAAATGCAAGGATCTAACTAAAAATAATTAATGATTTTTTCGTAAATAAACCAGAGATAAACATCAAGGAAGATTTTGAAAATAAACACGTTTCAAAGATAATATTTAAAGCAGTGCTCGAATTTGGGGGGGGGGTGCATGGTCTGTGTTGAATAATTGCGCCCTTGGAATGCAGTTTTTAAATCGTTAGATTGAACTCCTCTACTTAATTTTTCCCAATTTAAGCACTGATTTAAAGTCATATTTTACTAACTGTTAGGTTTTTCATTATTATATTTGGTTGATTACAAAATATTTTATAAACATAAAAATATCAATTTTGTATAGTATTAGATGATGATATTGGAGGTGTGCCATTAACAGGAGAGGCAGTAGGAAAAAATATCAAAGCAGCTGCATTTGTTCCATCTAAATGGGAAACTGTAGACCCTCATGAAGCTGAAGAACAAGCTATGACCACTAGCAAATGGGAGATGTTGGAAAGAGAAAATAAAAGTCATAATAATGAGTCCGTCAATCAAGATTTGCCAGATGACTTTAATGAAACAAGGTATTTTAAAATAATTAGTACCTATTATAGATTATTGTGATCAGAGAATGTTAAGTGTACACTACACTTTCATAACATAGGTCCATTATATTTTTGTTGGGTTACAAACACTTATAACATTTTTTGTAATAAATATAGTTATAATAATTATAACAGAAATTACGTACATATATTTTAAGTGTGATATTATATATTATGCTTTTATAATTAGTTATACAGGGTGTTTCTGAAATGGATGAGGTAACTATTTTTTTTTATAGTATATGCGTACTCAATGTGATGGCCCAATGAAGATATTTTTGAAATTTTTTTTCTATCTTCAAAATCTGGGTTTATACATATTATTTTTAGAAAATTATCTTAAAATAGTCAAATTGTATTTTTTGCAAAATGTTCATACAAATCAAGGTGTCACATCATTTTCGTGCGTTTTTCACCCTCGAAATGCCGACTAAGAAAAAAACTACCTCAACTTAAATATTATGAGTTGCCAAAAATCTCATATTTTTCAAAAATGGATGTGAATTTTCACATCTATGAAAAATGTGGAAACATTTAGTACTAAAATTATCGTATATTATTTTTGTTTTTAATTCTTTGGTGCACAGTCAAATCTCAACCCATTTCGGAGGCATATCTTAGAATTATATGTATATTTTATATTTTACTTTTAGAGAAAATGCTGATGATCGAAGAGCTAAATTAAGAGAAGTAGAAGTAAAAGTTATGCAATATCAAGATGAATTAGAATCTGGCAAAAGAGTATTAAAAGGTGGATGGAGTATATATCAACAAGTGGAACATTATAGACGTAAGCTACTTAAAAAAGTACAAAAGTCTCCGGTAAGTTTATCAATTTCTGGTAATTTGTTTTATTTAACAGAATATTAGTATAAATGGATGTTCTCTGGTCTGATTAGAGTAACTGATTAACCATATTAGTTGGTATATTTTTATAATTTACTTCTTACATATTTTATATTTGTGGTAATTAAGTCATGGTGCGAGCGTACTATGGGCTGTTTGACACGCATGAAACGTTGTAGCTACATGGTAAAATCTGACATAACTGTTTTACTTGTATTTTTGCAAAAACTGTATAAATGTATATTATTTATATCATATTTTACCTTGAAAATGTTGAATGGAATATAAGTCCCAATATATAATTTTAATGTTAAAAAAATTGGAATGGTGTTTTTTTTTAGGAAAAGGAATTGAAATTGGAAAAAGAAAAAAAAGATAAACCCAAAATCAATAAAAGATTAAGCCCTGATGAAGACTATCGTGATGGTAAGAAAAAGAAACGATCTAGGAGTCCTTCAAATAGTCCTGCCTATAGTAAATGGTCATCTCATAGCATAAGGTAATTTTTTAACATATTGTTTATTCTATTTTCTATACTTTAAATATACCTTGTATTTTTCCAGAAGTGATAGTTTAAGTCCTCCAAGAAAAAGACCAAATTCACCACAACGTAATAATAAAAAAACAAGAATATCACCAATTGATTCTCCTCGTTCATTATCAAGAAGAAGGGACCGTGAACGCGATGAAAGGCTTAACTATCGACACAAAAGATCACATTCACGATCACCTCATCGGCATCATGTACGCACTCCTCCAACACCATTGTCACAAACTTCACGAAAGCACAAACACAAATATTGATTAAGAATACTTCTTGTGTACTGAATAATATTTGTTGTTATGTTTTTTCTATATTTATAAATAATTTTACTAATGATTCACCAATTCATAGAATTATTATTCAATTTTAAAAATAAAATAGATTTTAATAATCAAATTTATTTCCTTATAAATGTTACAACTTTGACTTTTAATTGTCAATTTGTAACCTAATTTTATAATGATTTTAACTAAAATATTTGTATATTTGTAAATAGTGATGGCTACATTTTAATTTTTTCTGACCTTAAAAATATTAAATGTATTTAGTTAAAATGAAGTATTATATCTGTGTATACATGTTTAAAGCAATACTAAAAAGGTGGGAAAGTTGAAGTGGGTCCGCTTTGCTGTACATGAGTGTTGTATGGGTCACTGTAATATATGTGTTAAATTGAAATTTAATGAAATCAAATCATTGCATACAAATAACGAAGACAGCCTGTCAGCCTATATTCATAGATAAAATATAATATCACCTGAGCACTATATTACTAAGTATATATTTTATGTTGTAATAGCTATTAAAGTAAGTTCATTTACTATGTTAGAGAGCAGTATTTTTTCAGTTTTATTATGGGCCGGTCAAAAATTACACTGGATCAAAGTAAACTACGCAGTAAATAACTATTGATGAAGAAAAAGGCGGTGAGCATGGTTGATGAATTGATGAATCACTTTGTATTATATGTCCTGTGTGTGTAAGTATATGGATATATTTAGAATAATATTGTAACCCGTATTATATTCTATGCATTAGCTAAAACTACACCTCAATTGTATAGGCTTATACTATCTCATTTCGAACTTCAATGTATTTTAAGTTATAACCTAACTACATAGTTATATTATAAGTACTTAATAAGTACTCTTATAAATTAAAGGTAATCAATAACAATGGTACGTCGATAGATGGACCCACGACCGTGGTGTTCTCGAAATGCCTATTCAAAACGCCGTGTGCCCACAATTTATTGTGCAATATTATTATTTAAGGCCCCCGAAAACCCTATTAATTTTTCATCAAAACGACCTTAGCGATTGACAAAAATGTAAAGTACTTCTAGTGGTTCAATTTACAAAATGTAAAGATATTTTAATTGGTCAGCAAGTCTACTTTGCATCGGTCGGAGCATATTTTTTATATTTTAGATATTTTTGAATATATTCAAAACTAAAATGTAAAATATTTATTCTCGTCAAGAATTTCCTGAAGTTGAAAAAGTGCTCCGACCGATGCAAAGTAAACTTGTTTACCAACACAAACATCTTTACATTTTTTAAATCGAACCACTAGAAGTACCTTAATTTTTTTCAGTTCGGCGGCTATTTCACGTCCATAAATTGGTTTTGAATATTATTTGATAAGAAATAACAATGTATCGTTAACAATGTATTGTTATATTCTTTGAATGTATTGTAAATTGATGCGGGTCGCGGGTTTTGGTAGGGGAGTATACACTCACTAATGATCATTTACTACACACAAAGACGATCAGTAATCGTAGGAACAAAATAATTGCCTAAGTTCAACTCCTCAAAAATGACACATTTGCAGGGACCTTAATATTTATTATTATTGAAATGCATTACATAAATAATATTATTATCACACCATTCGTTTACGTAGTATATTAACAGAGGTAAAATCAGTATCTTGACTTAAATACATCAACAATGTAAATTATTTTACTAACCCTCTTATATTAAACATAGCCGATTTAAAACGTACAATTTGCTTTGTTATGAAATCATTCCATCTAATAAGCATTCATTATTTCTTTGTATATTGAAAACTATGTAAAACTTGACTTAAATTAAATTTCAAAACATACATTGTGATTGGGTAGGTCCCTATAATTATCATTCCTGTGATCGTTTTAATTTTCAACAGTGGCGCAACTAGCACTAAATCTTAGGTGGTCATACAGCACCTGCACTTCAATATTATACCAAAGTTAAATCCATGGCTTTACCCCCAATACCTCCATCATGTTCATATTCAAATTTAAACACAGCAAAAATACCAACACTTACCTTTAATCATATATTGGTATGATCATAGGAACGGTAGTCAAAAATAAAAGCCACGGTTAGGCCATTTTACTGTTGTTTTACTATTTATGTAGGTACATCTATTATATTAAATCTTCTGTACACAATTATTATAACACAGTTTATCTATATCTAATATTCTGCAATAAAAATAATAAAAATATTTTTACCAACAATATTTTTAAATTTTTTTCTTTAAGCTTGAACTTAGCAGATAAATGGGACTATAACACATTTTACAGGTATTGTAAACACCCTACCCCCCCCCCTCTGGATAAATATATCACTTATAAAAACAATGTATTTTTTTTTAGTTTATAAATCATATAATTTGTAATTTAAGATTTTTTTTTAAAAAAAAGAAGAAATTCTAAAATGATCTGTTTGATTTCAATGGACTTTGGCTAGGTTTTCATTGATCATAAAAAATAATACAAAACACAGTTCATCATAAAATATTAAGCGGGTATTAAATGTAGAACTATAGAAGACGTTCATTCATTAGACTTTGGGCTTTCATACCAAAAATGAAAATGAAAGATATCATCTGCTTCTATTCATTTAACTGTAACGCTTCACAAAGTAATTAATAAATAAATATTCTATTATTTTGTGGGATAATACATAATCTATTCAACTTTTTTTTCAACTATTTCTCTTAGAAACATGAAAGAAGAACAATTTATCTATTAAACAGCTCAGATAAATTGTTAAAAACTGATGGTTTTTTAAATTTTACATTAACTTGAGCCATTAAAAGTTCTTTCCAAGGACCTAAATCAAACAAGGATGTTATACCCTTACATATAATATGGTAATACATAATGCATTCTTATTTTTTAGTCATATAGCTTGTAATAAATATTAGCGTTAATCACGGATAAATTTATCCAACTACTATTGATGATAAAAGATAAAATGTAATCAATCTATTGGAAATACTTTTTGGTTCACATAAGTATAAATGTATAAAAAAGTTATTTGTAAAATTAACAGTTCCCAGTGAATTGGAAATCAAACTTTGTTTAAATAAATCACGTTATTAAATTAAGAGTTTATACTTATTAGGTAATAACATTATTATTTGTTGTTTTTTATTAGGTCTGTGACGAAATGCTTAAGTTAAACAAGCAATTACCTAATTGATGAATACATTATGGGAATTGTAATCAAAGTGCAACCAATTGATATTTTTATATCCATAGACGTATATTTGGGGGTGTTTATAGCAGGGCCAATAAGCCCCGTAAAAGTGTTAATCTTTCAAAAAAAAAATTATCGAAGCTGTTCTAAGACAGTGTGAAAAATGACATTTTCATTTCCCAATTTTTTTAGTTTTTTTTTTTATTTCAATTGTCAATACAATTTTATTCGTTAGGTAAAGCACCATGAAAATGTAATACTTCTTCTTCTTTTTCCAAATTGATATACAATATAGCTAAGAACATTATCTGTGAAATATCGTTTTTATTTTTTTGATATCACTTTTATGAAAAAGTTATTTTTGTTTCAAAATCCATTTTTATTTTAGATTCTGAGCGGAGCAATGAATGTATATTGATTTTACAATGATGTAAGTTTTTTTTTATTTTTGTGTCTGTCATCACCTTTTAGGACAGTAAAAATGCTTGGATTTTCTTCAACAGTAACTTTTCTGATAGGAAAGTGAATCTAGTTGGTACCTTGAAGAGTCAAAAGTAAAAATGTGTACAAAAATTACTGCTACACATTGCGACGTACAATTCCGGAATTTTTACGCAAAATCTGTTTTCGAGAAAATCGATTTTGGTTTTTGGTTGCAACTCTAAAAAAAATGATCATAGATACATGAAATTTTGACTGAATGTTTATATTAGCATTTTCTATACATCTTAAATCTACATATAAATACTTGAAAGTTTCACTAAATGTTTATATTGACATTTTTTATACACGATAAAATTTTGAAAATAATTTGTCTATTTTTGAGCTGTTTACGGACACTGTCAGTTTTCAATTTTTTTTACTTTTTTTTCTGTAAATATCAATAAAATGTTATTTATTGGGTAAAAAAGCGTGAAAATTTGATGAAAGGTCCTGATATAATGTTTCAATAGTAGTAGAAAAATATTTCAATTTTTTTTTATAAGCATTTAAAGTTTGAATTTTGATAACATTTATCAAATTTAAAATTTAATAATTATTTTGAAGTTAAAAATTTATAAAATGTTCAACTTTTATAGCTAAGGATTGAACATTTAAAACAAGGTTCTACGTAAATGGGTAAATATATAAATTACTTTATTCACAATAATAACATCAAATAACACGTTCTACTACACAGTAGTTCGTGCTTAGTGATATCATAGGCTGATTGACCGTTTTCGCTCAGAATCGTTTATCTTATACAATGATATTGTATCGTTGAATTCAAATTTAACACCATCCATTACAGTAACCCACTTGTAACCTACTGTACAACAGAGCGACACCCGCTTGGTCACCTTTTTTGATTTTCAAACTTGAATAACTTTTCGTGTAGTTATTGAAACAAAAAAATAAAAAACGATATTTCACAGCCAAAGTTCTCCCTTTTACGTGATGGAATTTCGTTTCTTAGGCATGAGTTACCACTGTAGCCTACTCGGTTCTTTCCCGAGCAAATCAGTTTTTACTATGTTTCAGATATTTTGTACGACGGAGACGGGTGTAGCGTCCGTGTAATGACGGTGTAAGGACAGTATGGACGTGAGTCCGTAACCGCGGACCGCTGTCGACCCCGCGTGCGGTTAGCGAAAAGAAGCACCGCCGCGGCGCCGTCACGCCACTTCCGTCCTGCGCCCGGGTACGGCGTGTCTGATACTCAGTCACTCCGACGTAGTGACGTCGTCTGCGCGAGTGCGGCCGCGGCGTCAGGCGTCTGCGTAGTGCGTGCCCGCGTCGTTTGTTGTCGTCACGTCCCACGTCCGCCGTTAATATTCGTTTTCGGTTTTCCGGACGTCAGCGCCCGCGACAGACGTCACCGTTTCGGCGTTATCGCGATGGAAACGGGCACGAAATACGTCGCGCGCATCCGCCGTACCGCAGCTGATCTCATCGACACGACGCAATGACAATAATACGTATTAATGTATAATAATAATATTATAATATTATGGTCGCCGCGACGTCATAGTAATAATACGTATTACGGTCGTCGCGACGTTTACATCGTCATATTATAATATTATAATGGTTACGTAAACGATATTAAATGTAAAATGTACGATATCGTGACCGTTGTCAAGTTTGATTACAACTCGCAGTCTGCGGGGGCGTATAATTTCGATTTTCGATTAGGTCATTAGGTGTGCCACCGCAAAAGTTATCATCGATTGGGGGGAGTGGCAGAGGAAATATTTTATATGTTACTGTTATGTTATATTAGTGCCAAAAACGTTTTATTTAAAATGCGCATTGATACTTGTATTATATTGTTATGATGTAATAGTATAATATACCTACTCTATATAGTATATAGATAGTAGATACACCCAAATATACTGACAATGTAGTGTGTTGGATGGACGGCAGGGACTAGGGAGAGAGTGAAGCCGGCTAATGTCCATTCGTGATTCCCCCGTGGACGTCATTGTACGCACGTCGTCGTACGTGAATATGTGATACATCCATGTCGAGAATCTAGAGTAAAATATAATTAATAAACAATGGCACTTAATTGGTAAAGGGAGTGATATAGAACCATATTATTCACCTCGGTGAGACATAGAGATGGCCCTCCTCCTCCCGTGTATGGTTTTATAATTCAAATCAATATATACATGAATAAATATAATAAACTATATATTACATATGTTTAATAGTATTAAAATATGATAAATAATAATGACCATATTCGCGAGTCACAGATCGTATTTGGTAATTACTAGTTGGTATTATTACCCCATAAATGTTTAAAATTATTTATTATGATTTAAATACACTATACATCCAAGTATACATTCGGTACCTAACTTATTAACCCAGTCAATGAGAACAGGTAGATATGCTGTACCTGTGCATGGCCGGATCTAAGAATGTCAAGTGTCAACACACCCGGGGATAAGAATAATCTATACGTTCATTTTTATTGAAATATCTAGGTATGTAACTATGTAAGATGTAGCCATGTAGGTAACTATTTTAGTCAATTTTTTTTCATTACCTAAATTATTGGACACCCTTAAATAATGAGATATCACGTAGTTCGTTAGCAGTTAAAATTTATATTTTCATATCCACTAAGTACTTATACAGAAAATATTCGAACAACTAACGAGTCTCCACATGCGTCAATGCGTCAAGTTCTAACTATATAGGAAAATATAAAAAAAAAAGTTTTGATCTAGGTAGCGTTTTAATTTAAAATTATGTGTATGTAACTCATTTTTTCAATTCACTTATTTTGTTTTCAATTATAGAACATAATTTAATTTGGTTTTCTGCTTTTCTACATTTTCTACATTTTTGGCTGATGTATAAAACTATGAAAGGAAAATACCTTCATCGATGTATACAATTTAAGCCCAAAATAATATTATTCTTAGAATAATATATTACGCCTGGGGATGAATCCCTGATTTTCTCACTCTGTCCTGAAGGTATATTCGATGCTTTAAAATAAAATCAAGTGTGTGGGTATTGTGGATATAAGAAGCCATCCATTTGAAGAGTAACACAGAACACTATATAGACTTACGTTATAAATAAGTTTTTTTTTCATGTTTGAAATAAACGAATTTCATAATTATTGAAGTAATAAAGTTTATTAAGAATGTTTTGATTATTTACATTTTATTGACAAGGTCCATTTTAATGGATGTTATAGATGATTATCAACTGACGATTAATGACTGAAATAAATTATTATTAGAGATATGTAATCTAATTTTGTTGCGTATATAATTTTTTGTCAATATACCTACTAATCTCTAAATGACGGAAAAAAATAATTTACACCTTTCGCGTACCTATTCACTTACAATATTTGAATAAATAAATAACTATCAACCTAAATATTCGATAAACCTAATTGATTATAATATACTGTATTAATATAATATGTGTCACATGATTTTTTTTTCATATGGCGTATACATTACATTTTTAACTTTTTCAATTTTAGTACCATTCACAAAGTATTATATTATATTTATGTGATGACTATTATAAACATATTATAGGTGATTCGGACAGTTTATAGGAATGATTGTTTGTAAATCCTAGTAATATCAATGGAATGTACCCACCAGAGTTCTGAGCTTGAATGTCCAAATCGATTTTGTGGAATTACCTATCTTTTAATAGAGTACTAAAGCAGCACAGTACAATAATTTTATATAAATATAATAAACGTGATTTATGATTACCTATTTACCTATATTAATTTTCCTCCCTCCTCTACCAAGACTGGCAATATATAACATAAAATATCTCAATATATAATGGCTTTTAATATATTAATTATTATTAATAATAATACTCATACGGCATAATACCCCGCGAGCTATGTGTGTTATTTTTTAACATTATGTTAACCAGAGTAATATGTTATAGTGTTAACTATATACAACATGTAAAAAAGTGTTGTGCCTACTTTTTTAACCACCTTGGGGTTTTTTTACTCTGCAGTTAGTAGTATTGTTTTTAGAACCCTCCCCCCCCCCCGGAATTCAATCCTTGATCCACAACCGCCGACTGGTAGCGCATTATTACTTATTATTGAATATCGATTACCTACGTCCTACTTACTATTAGTTATTACATTTTGCATAAGTATAGAATTCGTTTGAAAGCCGATATTATAAACGAATAATAAAAAATGGTATAAGGTACCTCCTATAAGTATTATGATGATAGATGTCAATATATAATGTCGTGTACCTACGCGAATAATATAATTTGAAAAGAATTCAAAATTAAGTCGATGCGCTGAACGTCGTAGACTCGTAGACGATTATTTAGTATTGGTACTTGGGTAAAATTGACTTTTATTAAACAGAATAAATAAGTAGGTATCTAGTATTATATACATAATACTATATTAGGCCTTAAGCACGGACCTTAGTCCGTGGTATTAGGATATTATATAAATAGTGCTAAACTATGATAACCGATAAGTATCTACAGCGGTGTAACTATAATATAGAATTTATTTTTGGAGTGGCACAAGTGGGTCATATATCATATGTATAGGTGTAGTGCACACTTTATTTATAGGGGAAAACTGTATGGACTTGAAAACTTAGGTAGTGACCATTTAAAAATATTTGAAAATATAATAGCATCAGAATAATATTGTTGACATTATAAAATATATTATAATACTATTACGAATTACGCTGCCTGGCCGCATTGAATGACTTAGCTATAGTATAGTTTATTAGGTCTTATTGCGATTGATGCCTTGATCGTTAGCAAGTTGCAGCAACTGGTGTTTAGAAACCAGTAACTACAAGACATATTTGTTATTTTAGTATAGAAAAATAATTTTTTGAATATTAAAAGATTAAACAAAATATATTCTTGTTGATACTTTGTTTTGAATTATTTTTTGTCGTTAAGAGGACGCCACACCATCCGCCACCTCAACGTGTTGTCACTTGTCACCGTCTTATGAACAGTGCTCGAATTGGAAAAAAAATTGAGGACGGACGCTGGTTTTAGTTCAAAAAACACCGTTCCATAGCTAATAAATTGTAAAGTAACCCGTTGTGAAAATTAAACAAAAAGTTCTCAAAAGTAGAATGTAGAAACATGTATACGGCGGCAATACAACCGAAATCACTTCAAAATTATTACACTTGCAGATAATAGAGATAAGGTAGACATGATATCTTTAATCGTGGTAGTGTACAAACCAATGAAACCACCGCGGCGGTAATAATAACCGAAACAAAAAAAATCCAAATACACCGTTCAAAAGTAAGCATCCCCAGGGGTCAGAGGGGGACTCGTTTTTAGCGTTCCCCGCTTAATTAAATGAAGGGGGACGCTGAAATCTATGAAAAAAATGAAAGCGGACTCCGTCCGCCCGCGTCCCCCCCCAATTCGAGCACTGCTTATGAACGTATTAATGTATTTGTAAATATCTACTCATTGGTTATTATACAACATATCAAATTCGCTTTCAGCAGGACCAATTTATAGTTTTTATCCTTTCATATTATTAGAGTGAATTGGACTATATTAAAATATTATAAAACAAAGGTATCAGAACATTAAATACCTGTAGGTATTTAAAATAAACAATGTTATTGTTATTAATTTTTGAGTCGAAACCGACTTACCGTTGTCCGTAGAACGGTGTAGAATGTAGATTTTGTATACGGTATACCAGTATACCACATTACCACGTATCTATAGATACATATTATTTGTAATGTAGTCTACAAAACGCAATAGCTTAAGATGAACATAAATATTTTGAAAATCTCATTGAGTATTGTAAAATATAGTAATATACATAAAAATGTCAAGTTCCCAGAAATATTTAAAAAATATATATATATTCAATTTCACCGTCATTTCAGAAACGTTTAAAAAAAAAAATTGTGCTTACATATTTTAGTTTCTGCACAGAGCGATGAATGTATTGATTTTACAATGATGTGTGTTTGATTTGTTTTTTGTCAGGAAAAACTTTTTAAATATAAAAAAATTGCTTTGATTTTCAACATCAATATCATTTCTGGTTGAAAAGTGAATTTAGTTGGCATACTTTGGGGGGGTCGAAAGTCAAAATTCCTGGTTTTTTTTTTACTAATATATTATAATTGAGAAACACAATAAAAAAATGGGGGTAATCTAGGGTTTTTATGCAAAACCAATTTTTGACGAATTTGTTTTACATACTTTATTGTAATTCAAAAATGAATAAACCGTAGATACTTGACATTTTCACCAAACAGTAATACTTTTTAGGTACGGTTAGTCATTAATATTTTCTATACCTACTCGGACAAAAAAAAATGTTTACAGGGTTCTTCAAAAGTTGTTAAAAGTGAAATTAAAAATACCTAATAAAATGTGGGCAAGTAGGTAACGCTCTGCTCGTAAGGTGTCGTGTGGGTGGGTCACTGTAAATGGTGTGATAAATATGAATTCAACATATTGGATAGTAGAAACACTCCGATTTTCGAGATCAGCATCTTACTGACAGAAAAGTGAATCTAGTTAGTACTTTTGGGAGGTCAAAATTAAAAATCCCAAGCAGTTTTAAAAAATCAAAAAAAAGTGATAATTTTTACGCAAAACAAATTTTTAGAATTACTAGGTATAAGAATATTACCTAATTTAACTAAATTAAAATTACACAGTCAACAATTCAAAGAATACTACTAAAAGCTTTACTGTATGTCTCGAATGTAAAACTACACCTATTATATGCAACAATACACTTAAAGATCTTAAAATGTCAACCTTTAAATGAACCGCTAAACATGTATGTTTAAGATACCGTACAAAAGCTCACCAGCACTTAAACCCATTAGTTTCAGCACACTCCTCTCAAAACATTCCTAACGTAGTTAATAGGCGTATAAAATGACAATGGACCTTTTAAAATAATTCCTACTACACCAAGGTTCTAAAAATATTGATCGTCCCTTGGTCATCCCATGAAATTTGTTCTATATTTAATATTGTATCACTTAACTTCTAGCTCTGCTTCATAATATGTTCAAGTATTGAAGTATGCCACTATTGTTTTTTTTATATATTGATTAAAAATAAGATATCCCTAGCTGTAGGCTATCATCTATACCTACGGATATTATAAACAATTTTAATTTTTTTAATAATATGATGGTTTAGTTAATAAATTTACATAATTACCTAGATACTGTATACAATGGTAAGTTGATAAGTTGATCCAATACTCCTGTAAACCAATATATTAATCGCTTCGCAGTTCGCACAGATTCTAAAAGTAAGTATAGCAGGCACCTCTCGAAGTTTAAAATTCTAATCCTGGATGGCCAACCTGTGGTACATTTAATATTATTGAATGCTACACATTACATTTGGCACGTAATACTCATTTCAATTTTAGAATCTGAGCGGAGCAATGGATGTATTGAGTTTACAATGATGAGTTTTTTTTTTGTGTACTAGTGTACACGGTTTATAGCAAAATTGAAAATTCCGGTCGTCACTTGTAAAATAATTAGGGAGGGGGGAAATTAGGAAAACCCGTATTTTTATGCAATACTAGTTTTTGACAAATTCGATTTTCTTATTTTTTTTCTAATTCAAAAACAAATAACCGATGGTATAGTTACTTGCAATTTTTCACTAATTGTTAATAATAAAAGCATTTTCAATCATCTTGGTATAGTTTTTAAAATATATATATTTATATATATATTTTGGTCTTATGATTATATTAGCTACTCGGTCATTGTATTAACATATAGTTTACAATACAGTTTTTGCTTATATTATGTTTTATAATTCGACTTATTTTAGACTTTAAGAGTTTATATTAAATTGTTATTAATAATGTTAATATTTGATTGGAGATCGGGTCGTAA
Organism: Sitobion miscanthi; assembly: GCA_008086715.1. Classification (NCBI taxonomy): domain Eukaryota; kingdom Metazoa; phylum Arthropoda; class Insecta; order Hemiptera; family Aphididae; genus Sitobion; species Sitobion miscanthi. The sequence continues at coordinate 18,764,551 of CM017799.1, read as the reverse complement.
AAATTCTCCTAGTAGATGTGGTATGTGGTGTTTGTTTCTTAAGTCTTTGAACCATAGACAATATTATATTGTATATTATCTATGCTTTGAACTTAAGGCATCAAACTACTGATTACCCTCCCCCCTATGAACGTATGCATAAGTTAATTATGCGGAGGCAAGTCGAAAAAAACCTAATTTATGTAAAAAAATCAGTAACTATTTTATTTATAATGCCCTAAAAAAACCATTACTCATTAATGTATGAAAAAAACAATTTTTAGGTAAAACTATCAAGCACTCAAAATCCAGTACTGCCAACTATCATTATGCAACATATTGTTCTCACGGTTTCTTTAAAATATTATGAACTAGCTGATCCCGCACACTTTGTTACCAGTAAAAAATGACAACTCTTAAAAAAATTGTGATTGTTCAACTCCTTTTGAGTGTAACTCGTTGCAGTAAATGCAACTCAGACATTCTGGTAGGCAATCCTACTATGTCGATGGATTGCGGACAATGAGCGACAGCATATCAAGTAGGCAACGACACGCCAATTAACGGCTATATAATTGCAACTCAGCCACCTCTGTAGGCAATGTGCGAAAATTCGATTTGATGCAAGCTTGTACCTGATCTGCCCGATAACCAATGGCAACCAATAAAATAATAAATAATAAATAACCAATAGCAGCCATTTATAAACAAAAATTTCTATCGTAAATCACAAAATTCCTGTTTGAGCACCTTCTCGGGTTGAACCTACCGGGTCCAATTGTAAATTTAAACCTTCCCCTTGAATCACTCTATCGATTATAAAAAAACCGCATCAAAATCCGTTGCGTAGCTTTAAATATCTAAGCATACAGACAAACAGCGGGACTATGTTTTATACTATGTTAAGACAATAATATCATCATTTATCTATCTTGTGTATAAATGTAAAATATACTTTTCTATAGACTATTATAGAGTATACAAGTATACATAGTCGTTCTTGTATCGAATTCGGAGGTAATATTGCCTCTAATCCTCACCAAGTATAGGTATCTATTATTATAGTTTATAATATTTTGTGAAACAACACTATTATCCATAAAATTAAATAATTATAACGACTAAATTTTTTTTATATATATGAACTACAATATTATGTTTTTAAGGTTTTTCTAAAGCACGTTATTTCACACTGACCCCTCCCCCATTTTGGAGTTTGGAATTTCTGGCTGTATTACCTACATACATATATTATATTGTTTGGAATTTGAAAAATTGGTTCGACATTGCTACGCAGACCGCCAGGACTCGTGGATTTTTTTGTATTGAGGGATTGAAAAATGTTTCCCCAGAGATGGACCGAAGGTCAAGCATTGTAATACCTAGTTCAAACAATGTTTTGACGTTTCTACAAGACTTAGGCAAAAAAATGCCATGAGGGGATTTAACTACCACTTCTACCGTTCTAGCGCCGTTCGTCGATTATTACAGTAGGTACATATGACATATTACCAGTACGCCACGGACGTAACTGGGTAAAAAACTAGGGTTGAAAAATATAATTTACCAAATAAAATTAAAAACCTACCCCCTACCCCATTTTAAATATATTTGTATACTATTTATACATATTTTTTTTACTCATTTTATAAAGAGTTTAGAAACAAATTGTATAGGTAGGTACCTAGGTAGTTAGGGTATCTAAGTTGTAATAGGTATCTATATTGATAAATAATATTAAGTAAATAAAAAGCTTGGCATATCTGGGGAGGGGGAGACAAAATTATACCTTTGCCTAAAATATACTGTCATTCTATCTTGTAAAGCAATATTATTATGTGTGATATCGTCGGAAGAAAGATATTTTTTATTTGATTTACTGTACTATATATGTTTAAATTTTTATTCGCAGTGGCTATTGAAGCGGATGGTGGCAATGTTTATTTTATTTATTCCAAGAAGACTGTTAATACAAGCGTCGCGTCTAATAACATATTCCCTTTTCCGCTTACCAATCGCCCACAGTTTACTTGTCAGACGTTAAATAGTCGCCATTGTCCATTTATAATCGTTATTCGCTTCGTCTGCGTACAAACATAAATATAGTTAGGTTGGTACGCCCTGAAAATATTTTACTATTTTAAAAATGTAATGATTTAGTTTATCGATATTTTATGTATACCAACGTGATAATATATTATTGTATAACAATTATATAGGTACTACGCGATTTCCTGTACACCATATTATATAAAATATCTATTATAATATTATATGAAATTAACAAACACCTATAATCTCTATTTTAATATTATTAATATATATCGCATATTCGCATCTATAATGAAAAATAGAACAAGTTAAACAAATAGCAAAAACGGTAAGGGCGATCAGTAGTACCAAACAGAGCAACGATTTCAGTTAACAAATTTTTTTTATTAGTGTATAAGTTTATAAGTTATTAGTTATTACATTCAAATTGTTTTTTTTTTTTAACCAGGAAGTAGCTTTACTCAATGGAGCTGAATAGTAAATCTCGATGACATGTTCATTGAGTAGCCAGTAAGAACTAATGAAATGTATATCGTATGTGTTGTATACTTGTATTTGAATTCAGTAAAAATCCATTGTAAAATAATGAAAACGATTCTGATCGGTGACGGACGACGGTGAGTGGGCATCTATTTTTAAGGGTTAACATAATAATTTATATCATTCTGTAAGTAATGTATAGTAATTACATTTTTTTTTATTAATAATACTAAACTAATTTTTGACAAAAACCTGGTAAATATGTTTTATATTAGGTAGGTATTAATTAGTATAATATCATATCATATATTTAATATTATATTATCGTTATTAACGTATAAGTCAAAATACCGACACGCGACGTGCCGTGTAAAACAGTATAAATAGGATCGAGGGGTAAATAGCTTAAAATTAGTCTAAATATTTTGAACAGTTCATCGTGTATAGAAAATAACAATAAACACGATGATGAAAAGTTTTAAGTTTCTATAATTAATATTTTTTGAATTGCAATTTACAACATAATAACAAAAAAATAAAAAATAGTTTAAAAAAATTATTATTATTTTTAGATTCTAAGTGGAACGATGAATGTATTGATTTTATAATGATGTGTGTTTTTTATTTTTTATTTTTAATTTTTAAAATTTTTTTTGTGTCTATCATCACCTTTTAGGACAGTAAAAATGCTTGGAATTTCTTCAAAAGTATCTTTTCTGATAGGAAAGTGAATCTAGTACATGAAATTTGATTAAAAGTTTATAATAGCATTTTCTATATAGCATAACAATTTCCAAATATTTTGACTTAATTTGAGCTGTTAACGGACATTGTCAGTTTTCAGTTTTTTTTAGTTTTTTTTTCTATAAGTACCAATAAAATTTTATTTGTTCGGTAAAAAAACGTGATAATAAAATATAAGGCTCCTGATATATTGTTACAATACCAGTAGAAAAATATTAAAAATATATAGGCACAATTTTTTTTTATAAGCATTTAAAGTTCAAATTTTGACAACATTTATCAAATTTAAAATTTAATAATTATTTTGTAGTTAAAAATGTATAAAATGTTCAACTTCTATAGCTAAGGATTGAAAATTTAAAACAAGGTTCCACATAAATAGGTAAATATATAAATTACTTTATTCACAATAATATCATCAAATATACTTAGTAATTACTAATATCATAGGCTGACTGACCGTTTTCGCTCAGAATCGTTAGGTTAGGATATTATATCATTGAATTCAAATTTAACACCATCCATTTCAGTGACTCACTTGTAACCTACTGTACAGCAGAGTGACACCCACTTGCCCACCTTTTCTACTTTAGTAAATCCAATTTTGTCAAAATTAGAACTTAAATGTCTATAAACAAAAAAACAATTTTGCACATTTCGTATTTTCAATATTTTTACTTTTTAGTCTAACTTATAAAGAAACCTTGTATTAAATTGTCAAGCTTTAGCTATTCGAATTGCATTTTTCAAATTTTCATGATCTTAACAAATTCTATACATATTTAAACTTCAAACTGCGCATTTATAAAAAAATTTAGATTGTATTTTCGACATTTTTTAATCGCTGTAAGATAAGTTTATGAGGAATGTTTGAAATTTAAATTATCAAGCTTTTTGAGTTATGAACAAAAATGTATTATACATAAATCGAAACAAAATGAGTAAATATAAAATCTAAATAAACGGCTAAAAAGATCCAGCATATTTTGAAAAATATATTATATTATCTAGAAAATGTTAATATAATTAATATATGATGGAAATTTGAAGGTTTTGAAATGTATTTAGTAACCGGGATTTTTACTTTTGATCTACTATATTATCAACTAAAGATCCAATTTTCTACTAGAGAACAACCTTTAAGTTATTTAAAGCATCTTCATCGCTGCTCTTAAAGATAATGCCAGACCCACAACATGACAACAACAAAAAATTACTTACCTACAAATCAATGTGAATCCTAATCATATTGTTCCGATCGAATCCAAAATTGCGATGTTTCACTTAAACAAGTTGTATGACGTGTTCGTATGTACCTATAGACATGATAGTTGAACGAATCAACCTTAACCTACAAAATGTGTATGCCAAACACATTTTCGGCTGTCAGCAAATACTTTTTGCCAAAACTTCAGAATTAAATTTAATGTTAAATAGTATTTTTAATTTGTACGTTTAACGTGATGATGAGTAGGTTTAGCTAATTAGTATAATCATCAATATACCATACTACTTAATTTTTACAAACCGGGACATGAAAAACAGCTTTTGACAATAAACACCTCTTACTATTATAATATACACAATTGCATATGCATATAAATATATAATATACATCCTAACCTAAATATAATTTATACGCAGGCTGGTGACTTTCATATTATTATATTATGAAACAAATACATTTCACTATTTGTATTTTGTATTGTTATATTATTGATGAATGGATATATTTATTATACATTGATGAGATTTAAAATAATGTATAGATTGTAAACAAATTGTATTTTGTGATGTGCTTACATTGATATTCATAAATCATAATAATATAATAGGTTTACTATACGTTGTGTTACTTATACTACACATACAGGTCACATATCGTAATAATATAGGGATCTACCGTATTGTATATAATATAATATTTTATATATTTAAAAATTAAAATAAAGTTTAACATTCATTTTAGTAGCATGATTATTGTTGCACGAAGTCTTGCAGTATTAAAAAAAGCTATAGGTATTTTAGAATACATATAATATGTAATTAATTATATTATATTATTATCAGTGTTTTTATGATTTCAGTACCTATATTATAATGTTCAAAGAGAGGTATATTCATTTTGAAAATGCTCGTCCATGAGCATTTATGTTAGTAAATTCCAATTTATTATTTAATCTGAACTCTGATAACTATAGTTTATATTGGAAGGTAGTATAGTAACTAGTAACTAACATAAAATGTATAGAGCATATCAAATAATTATTCGGTATTTAGTATTGGTATATATATATATTTATTTGTTCTGGGTGTAGCTGAAATGACGAACCTAATCATATACCATGGCTTTGTAATTGTCTTTGTCAATTATACATAATTGATAATATTATAATAATTATTCATTCCGTTGAAAAAAGGCTGGTTAAGTCCCGAGTGTCACTTGTTTTGTTTTAGTAGTTAAATCCAATATTTTCACGCGTGTACATTGTTGTCCTGTCGTAAAAAAATACTCAGGATATTGACGACTTAAGTGGGTTGTGTAGCCTGTGTGTAACGATTTTCATTAGAGGGCTTCACACCCCGTCTTGTTTTAAGCGCGTAAACAAAACAGCTCTCGGCTTTAATGCGGCATTTTATATTTTTAATCATATATACAACGTTGCGTTTTTAATAAACACGCGTGAACATTGTTCGAAATTATTTCCTACCCATCAGTAACGTTTGTATAAACTATATATGTATATATGTATGTATGCGTCCTTCCGCCAACACCAAAACCCACCCGCACATCGGTCGTCCCCGCCGAGAAACCCACCCCCAGACCGATCGACTGGATAGTGTTAATCACGCAAACGCGGGACGCCGGCCAAGTTCGGAACAAACGCCTCGTGAAAATATATTTTTCTTCCCATACACATTCGGCTTTTGTCCGGCTCCCCAGACACCGCGCTACCACCGCCGACGCCGGTATACAATCGCGGTACTCGGTACCACTATATTATATATATTATTATGATGTGAATTACAAAATACGCGTACCAGTTTTAAAACGAGAAAAAAAATACCATAATATAGTTTTATTTAAATTTAACAGTTTCAAACTTTTAAAAATATAAAAACAAATCATATCAATAATCGTCGCAATAAAAAAATAATGTGATTCCATAAAACATGAACGGTGTTAATAGACATTGAATCCTTCAACATGTACGGGTTTACTGCCTATAAGCTTCACACGGTTACTCCAAACCCATGTAAGTATAGCTACCTACATTTTTTGATAGCTTATTTTATTTTTCCAATAATAATAATAACAAAAAATCATCATTCGCTAATCAATCACAACTGTATACGAATCACAATGTATTCTGAACTCGTCTTCGTTTTGCTCTGGAATGTTCAGTTACACGACGTCTAGCTAATACTTTTTTGGTTGTTTTAAAATGTATTACTTTATTAATATAAAATCATGATTTTAGAGTGATTTTAGTATAAAAATTATAGAATAAATATTTGTGGTGCCTAATTAAGTACATTTATTAAATATATAAATAAACAAAGTGATGAATAATCAAAAGTATCTAGTTTTCAAATTTATGTTTTTTATTTGTATTTAATTAAAGTTCTTAACTTTTTAATTCTGAACAATGAACAAAGTGAGGTATTGCATGGTGTAACATTATAATGATGTGTTTTGTTTTGGGAATACAGTGTTTGTGTTCAGTAAAAGTACTTCAAAGTTTCACGTAGTTCCCGCATAGTCATTTCTATAAATTGGAATTCTAACACATATGGTACTTTAGAAAGTCCCGCATTTTTGAAATGTTATATACGATCAAAACCCGAAAAAAGGTTGACCGTGATTTTCTCAGAATAGTTTTCTGGAACCTGGATACAAACAATTTTAATTGCTTCAACTTTATAAATTGTAATATAAAAATTAATTGCACTAATTATAAGTTATCTGTTTTGTTCAAGAAATTTAATATTTTTTTTTCAAATGTTAATAATTATAGTAGTTCCTATATTTATATTGATACAATTATTGAATTACATTGTAAACTTGTAAATATATTTATATTTCATAAAATCATATTATTTTTTTTATGTGTGATGTTTTTCCGCCGGTCATCATGCATCATATTGTATATTATGACGAAATGACACCAACTATATATTATATTTTGACCAAAATGTTTTAACTTGTATGTTACTATTTCTTTTACGAAATAAATGTTTGTGATTTAATAACAAGGTAGATACAGCATATGTATAAACATGTAGTATGTATATATAGTATATACTATTTACATTTAAATTCAAGAAATGTATATTAGAAAATAAAAGCTACTAAAAAGAACACATAGATAATTAATAATTATAAAACCGATTCCCAGCTCCCACATTCGGTTCTTAATGACTGAAACTAAAATAATAAATATACAGTTAATGTTTAAAAGTAAATTTGTTTTTCAAACCAAGACTTAATTTTTTTCTGCTAAAAATGGGATTACAATATCGAACCTGATCTGCAATAGAAATTAATAACTAATTAAAAGCTTACTAGCCATAACCTATTTGCTTATCTGAGTAGTGAGTACCAACTATTAAGTCGTTGAATTGCCGTAATCATTTCGCATGAGGAAGACGTGTTTCAATTAACCACTTGTGATGCCTGATCGTCGCATTTGTCAACATTATATCAAACTAAATTAGGTACAACGTACAAACATGAATAAACACTTGGTATGAAATGTAGACCATAATATTTCAGTATTCGCTTTTGAATTTCTGCAGTTAGAAAACATTTTGATTAGGTGTTGAAAAAAATGAATGGGTATACCTACTATACCTAGTCGAACCGCTTTTGTAAATATTAAATACACACAATAACTTTCCATGTTTACCGAATGGATCGTTGGTTTTAAACCGGCGTGTCACGTACTACCATAGATAATATAAGAATGGATAGGCCACCAGAATTTATAACGCGAGAGTGAACATTTTGTTTTGTTCAATTATATTTTTTATATTATTATTAAAGTAGGTACCCATTTATTTATTTTGAATGAATAAATATATATTTTTATTTTAGATTCGGAGCGGCTCCGATGAATGTATTGATTTTACAATGATGTGTATTTTTTTATTTTTATTATTTGTGTCTGTGTACACGATAGGTAGTCATAATAATGCTTCGATTTTCAGTATCTTGTTCGATGGGAATGTGAATCTAGTTGGTGCATTCTAGAGGTTAAGATTTGAAATAGTAACATTAGCGCCGGCAAAAACAAAAAAAAAATTAAGGAAAAATGGGGTTTTTTACGTAAAATCGGTTTTTGACTTCCACCTACTCACTTTTTACAAATATTTTTTTTTAAATAAAATAGTAAAACAATGTACATCTATATTTTACATAGGTTTATATTTTTTGTTATTTTTTCAAATGTTATTTAGATTTAAATTGGGGTGTCTTCATGACAAATGTTGAAAACTACCTTAGCTAACGAAACAATAATGAAAAAATGCTCAGAAAATATTATACCAGGCGGCATTATGCACGTATTAGATATAGTCTTATAGATATCCTAAATAGTTATATCTTCGTTGTGAATTATATCTTTATATTGCACCTGAGGCAAGTTGCTTGATAAAAGAAAAATATTTTATAGCTTAATTGATTGGCAGTGTATGCACTATTATTACAAAGTATTTGTTTTTGTTTTTAAATTTAAATTTGTATGACAGCATGTCAGCATATAATAATATGTTCATAAGTTTATAACTATAAGTACCTATATGTATAAAATCAGCCCTTAAAAATATTTCTTATTGAATGGCCTTTCGAATTAATACATAGATAAAGAACACAAGTATACTTGTTTAAATACAAAAAATGCTAATTTGTATCATACGAGTATGTTTTTTAAAATAATTTGAGTTATGTATCTTTTTTTTATTAACAATAATTTATTTTGTAAGATTGAGTAATAAGAAAGTATACTAAAAAAAGTACTTATTTAATTAGCCATTTTTTTTACTACTTTTCAAATTTCATACAATTAATTAGGTACATTTTAAATTTTAAATTTTTTTTAAAGTAATTATACAACAATTTACGAACAGAGCAAACATATTAATACGTTATTTTTAGAACATCTTAACATATATGTACAATTTATATTTTATTGAATTCATAGTTATTTTAAATTAAAATTAGTTGCACATTATATTTGTAAAATACTTAATGATAATTGTGTAATTGTATAGATTGTATGCACTTCATAGTATAATTTTCAAACAATTTTTAGACTATATTATACTCCATGCTTGTACTAAGAAATAATTAATGGCGATGTGAGGGGAGGGTTGAAAATGTCAACTTCAAAACTCTTTTATGCCGACTCGAGCAAAAACAAAATCCTCTATATAGGACATTCTTTTAACGATACTCAGATGGATTTATATAAGTTATTTTATCAGTCCTTTCAAATTTAATTAGGTTATTCTGAATATATTTTGCTGGCTTCAAAAGAGTTTAATATTATTAGCTATTTGCTGTCATAATAATTATACGAGTATAAATATACATAATATGATTTTTGATTATTTGAAGTTCACTAAATTAACGTTCATTTTAGAAAAGCCGTTATTATTACTGTACCTATATAGGTAGCTGTAAATGCTAATACCTCTACTCTAGAGTTTCCAATGATGTAGATATAACCATAAATAGGTATAATCCTTCTTCAACGTATATTGTCATAGTTTATGGTCTGCTTTAATACAAATTAAAATTATATGATATATTAGATTTTTTTATCAATTATTTGTACATTTATTTAATAGGCTTGAAAATTGAAATGTATGAGTGTTATATTACCCAGCATCCATGTCTAGTCTTAATGAATTTCCGAATTGAAAATCGGCACAATGTCTTTATATATGTAAAATAAATAAATAGAAATACTTTAATAATAGTTTCATAACATGTATACTTATACAATTTTTCATTTACCTGCTTAAATTATTTATTATTTTAATTTTAACGATTTTAAAAATGAAGAGTGTAGGTATCTATTAATATTCTGTTGGATGAATAATTGTTTTCAAAAAATGAATACATTGAGAATATCATATATTTTAAATATGTTTATACAAGTATAGTACAACTGAACAACATGATTAATACAATTTCATGAATAATATTAATTTAAAGTTCTATAATACCAAAATTTATAATTATAAAAATATAATAAAAATGCATAGGTATATAGATACTTAATAATAACCTTTCTTCATAATTACATTTTTAGTGTTTATACTTGCTATACAATTATTATTAAAGTATAAAAGTTAATTTAAAAACTTTGAAGTCAATGTATGTTTATTGTATTACTATTTCCTATAATTTTAGTATAAAATTGAAGTGATTTCTGTGAAATTACAAACTAATTATTCATCATAATAATATTTGTTTTTGTAACTGTAAAATACAACGCATCATAACTAAATAATTATTTATAATATAGATTCAAAGCTGATTAAAAAAATAATAATAATATGAATTTCTTATGTATATTCATTATTCATGTTGTACTGTTATACTGTTGTATAAAATATATAATATTCATAATTTACATAATCTCGGACATTTAATGACGGTAAAGCATACTTTTTAGTATAAACTTAGGTATAACTAATTGTCTACGAAGTAATCAGTAATCTAGTTATCTAGATTTTTTTTAATATATAAATTATAAAATATAATAAATCTTATTTTATCTTTGGGTTAAAACTCATTCTAAAAGACAATTATTCAAATACAAACTTTTTGAACGTAATAAATAATAATAATTAATAAGTACTACAATGCTTACATTTAACTATGCGCATCTATCTTGGCTATCTTCATTGTGGTTGAATAAATAATATACATTTCAAGTTTAAAAAAATTACAATTATTTGAAATATAAGCCACCTACTAAGTAAAACATAATGTTTTTATCAAAATATTTACTTTTTAATACATTGGTATACACACTTTATAATACACTACGTATTTTGATGGTTTTTTACAAATGTCTATGCACATAATATTTCACTAGTGCATTAAGTTCTGACTCCTAGCTGATTAAAATTTATGAAAACAACTTTTTAAGTTTTAATATTATACACGGATAAGTTAAAGTAGGTACCTACATTTATTATGAACAGACGATAGTGCACTTTTGGCTGAAAATATAATAGCTTCTTGATTTAAAATTTGATGTACATGATATGTTGATATGTATATACATTTAGCTCAAGGGTGGATCATTTCTCATGATCGTGATTGTTCCTCTAATCTGACTGACGACCTTATAGTATATTATACTAACTTAGTTTATTAATTCATTTCAGGTCGGTCGTCCGATACCGGACGAAGGACATCTGCAACCGTTCATTTTAATACGAAAATCCCGTTCAACAGCGCCACGGATCATCTTTATAGAACAAAAGATGTTAGTATTAACAGTTATATCCTAATTTTTTAATTATACAGATATTATTTATGCATCATTGAGTAGTAAACTCAATATTTGCAGTAGGTAAACCTACGCAATTTCCGGCAGTACATTTTTTAAATGAAATTTGATTGTATCTTTGCTATATCTATATTGTCTATTTGTTTTATTCGTAATGTTTTTGGTACAGATTTTTATTTTACATAAAAAAAAAAACATCTGTAGGTATATGAACTATAATATGTACCTAATGAATTGTATTCATAACTATCAGATTTCGATAGTTTTTGTTTTTGAAAGAAAACGCCTTTTACAAGGCGCATTGGACTTGGATTTTCAAAATTCTATTTCTAAACCATATAATACGATTTTGAATATGACCAATTCTCACAAGATTTTGTTATTTTTATTATGTTTGTTTTAAACAAGGAAATTAAAAATCAAAGTCCAACGCGCACTGTAAACAATTATACTCTTTCTAACGAAAAAAAAAATGAATCAACAGTGCGTGAGAGTTTTTCCTGCAAAAAATCAAGCATTTTATTTTTGGTCGGCGGTGACGTTGACATGTGCGCACATGCAGTGCGTGCGTAGATAGCCCGGTTAACGTATACAATAACATTCACACTAATCATCATTGACGACTAACACAAATGCCATGGGTGGCGGCAACGAAATTTCATATTGCCTAAATACTGTCCCTTATTAAAGACACAAGAACAGACCCCTTAAAAATAATATGATTATTGAATATCTACTCTTTAAAATTGGTATGTCAAGAGTCTTATTAGCTACCCATTTAGTTTAAACTTGTAAGTAGGTACTTAAATAAACGCACTCATTGAAATATATTTTGACAAAATATAATATAATTATTATTCATTAGTCGTACAGATAACTACTGGACAGTTAATCGGGTTACAACTTACAATAAATATGGCGCCAATATTTAAAACGTTGCCATCATCCGAGCTTTTATTTTAAATGCAATTTAATAGCGTTGTGAAATTCCAATAATAAATATTATTATAATATTATATAGCATAGCATAGTATTATACACAATATAATGATTAATACCGATACCGTTTGTATTTCGTTTAACAGTATCAAAATGATTGACAACAATATTTAAATAGATATAAATTGTACACGGTAGTCGGTTGGGATTTTGGTAAACATTACCTAGTTTAGCATTTAGATCGTGTGTAGTGATGAATGATGATAAATGAAATTAATACAAAGTGAAGGACAAATAGTTCCTCGTATTTTCTATTTGTTGTGTGATTTCGTTTATATGTCTTTTTTTAAATGATTATTAGAAGAGAATTAACATTGTTAAATAATTTACCATGAAAATATTATGATGTGCGATACTGTTCACTGCACGTATGCATAGACTACACTACTACAGACAATAATTTATTTTTCATATTCTGATGTATATTACAATATATTTGAAATATTGTGCATAGTAAGTATTATAGATATTTACATCGGGGTTTTGACTGGCATAAATCATATTGTTATTATAAAATTGTTATGTTTTTACAGATTGAATTATTTAAGTAGAGCATTTCACTTAGCCAATAATAAGATTTCCATTTTTTTTTTTTGTGGCGATATATATATAATATATATCACCTACGTGATTTTTATTTAATATTTTAAAGCAAAACGATTTTCTAAAAATTGTTAATTTATAAATATCGATTATTGAAGAGATATTATTTTACGTATTGACTTAAGCAGAGTGAAGACTGCAATGTTTGATACTCTGGTGTTACTACACCACACATTAAAACCCTATTAGCTGTTGATATTTAAAATTCTTTATTTTTTTCTAAAATACTAAATTATATAAAACATTTTATAAAAAACAAAATTAAATCTGCATAGTATAATATCCCGGAACTGTGTAATAAACTGTAAACATTCTGTACAAACTGGAAACTTGAAACTATTTAAACCCGTATTAGTTATATTATAATATGCTTATGCAATTTTAATAAATCTTAACCTATTATATTCAAGCAAAATAACAATTTGTACATAAATATATATTTAAATTTTACAAATAATGCGTACTCGGTTAGTCGGGAGGGATTATACCTATTGGCAACTGGATATTTACATTTTATCTATCATAGGTATGAATATTAAATATAGTGTATAACTCATATGTATATTATTGACATAGTTATTAATTTTGTTTATGGTATGTAATATATGCTTTATATAATAGTACACTAAATGGTGTATGAGCGATGTGTCTACTAGAAATTTTTTTTTTTTTTTTAAAATAAAAAATAGTTCGACTTGTATGGATGAAAATGTCAAATAACATGTGACCTTTTTCGTACCCCCCTCTCTCCCCAAAGGTCTATTTACGACTTTATGTGCCCTTTGGGTATCTGGTGTTTTCGTCTTCTATCCCCGGATTTATCATCAAGCACTTCGGGTGTCCTCCATCAAAAACGATTCCCTGGGGTCGGATAAAAAATTATCCTGCCATGACCTCTGTAAAAACAACAAATTTAACTCCGGATGATTTTTCTGCGAGTTGTTTATTGACCTAAATAGAAGAAGAAACATGTCGTAAATATCTAACTGCAAGTTATAATATGTTGTTTCGATATTTAAAAAAAATTATTCATATTTAAACTTATACGTTTATAACCTAGTAAAACATATGTGACTGATCATGTATTAATAGTTTAATAAGAATACAATAAGTGCATACAGATAAAAAATATTATTGATTAAAATTTATTCTGCAATTTTTTTGTTTACCCACCTAACTCTTAAAATTTTTCCCAATGACGCTACACTTATAATATACATAAGTATTATAATTTTTTATTTGATTGTATTATGTAAATATATTAAATACTTTAATTTGATTTTTTGCATGTGAGAGCAAAAATGTATAAAGTATAGCATCAGTAAGTTGGAACTTTACATATTTAACAAACATTTTTATTAATTTGACTTAAATGGTTATAAATCAATAAGGTTACTAAAATCAACAAAGTTATACTTTCCTACTAATAAATCATAATTTTACTCACTACATAATTAACTATCAAAAATGGATTAATGTTAAGTAACTTTAAAGATTTTGAACACGTAAACAAGATAAAATAGGTACTATATGTAGGTAGTTTGGATAGGTATCATCATTAATTTTACGATAAACTGAAATATAATTCAACACATTATGTACATTGGAAAATATTATTAATGATTAATGAATATAAACACACGTCATTAAATGTACTGATAGATCTGGAATATTCCAACAATCAATTTACAAATTAGATTTAATTTACTTAACTGTATGAACTAGAAAATACTACCCTAACGATAATATTAGATACTAACCATTGTATAACCATTTATATATAACAATAAATTATAATAATGAGTAAAACCACTCAGTAGTAGTAAATTTTGTAAATTAATAATGTAATATTTGATTATGAAACATGCCTAAGCAATAGATATATATATATTTCATAGTTTTATGATCATCGCTTGAACAATACAGGGTGATTCACCAAGCATTGTTTCCACCTCCAATTATTTTAGTAAAATAGTAAGATAAACAATTCTGATTTTTAGAAATTTCAAGTATACTCAAGGACCATATTTTTAATTATTTTGATTTTTGTTGATTTTTCAATGGACTGCAGAGTAAACAAACTTTTTTCAAATGACAACCTACATTTTTTTACTAAAAATTATTAAATAGATAATTTTTTTTTAATATTTTGATATATTTAAATTAATATTTTAACGAGTAGTTTCTGAGTTATAAAAATATATAATACTGGATCTAGTATTTATGATACCCAGATTAATATAAATTACTAAAATGTTTAAATAATCATAACCCCCATATCTTCTAAGCCCATTACCATGAACCTAACCTACACGAAGTACGAATCTCGATTTAAATTTTCATAAGATTCATCTGACTAACAATTTACAGTATAAAAGAGTGATTTTCATTAGATAAATATTATAGGAAGATAGGTATTACCCACTCTTAAATTTTATAAATAATCTAAGTATTTAATATGGCCCTCAATTGTATAGGTATTTTATATTTAAAAAAATCAGAATTTGGATAAATTTACTAAGTATTAAAGTAAAATACGGGCCACGGGGGTGAACATGCTCAGAATCACGTACATTTGATACAAATGTCTTACATTATTTAACAATTCTGTACTAATAATTATTAAATGTTTAAGTAAAATATTGTTTTTGTCTCCAAAATACCAAATTAAAAAAGTAAGTAAAACGAATTAGAATATAGGTATAATATATTAATGTTATAATAATTTTAAATTTTAAAGTAATTTTAATAATTAACACAATTCACATTTGAAAATCATTATTTTCATAGTTTTGTTAAAACCACAATGTTAAAATTGTTTCAATATTTTAACTACTATAGTTTTTAGTTGATTCTTCTTGGTACGTGTTTGAAAGTTACTGAGAAAATCGTAAAATGACCTATTTGAAGTACCAACTAGACTCGATTTACGATCGATAGATATGGCTATTCGAAACTTTTGTAGTACTTCTATACCCTAAATTGTGGTTCTAGAAAAAAACTACATCAAGCTACACATTTTTAAAGGTTGAACATCGGATTTCGATAATAATTTAAAATAATATGTTTTTAAATAATATAATTTATATAAATAAGTTCAAAAGAGTAAATATTAAAAAAAATATAACGTTAAAAAATAGGTATAATATAATTTTTTTCCCAAAAATGTTATTTTGTGACGACTTAAAATCACGCAAAAGAAATATTTTCAAAAACGACAGTGTTTTCTGAAATAATAAGTGTCACCCAAAATGGAACACCTCCCATTCAACTTGTATGAATAACGATTGTTACATCATATAATAAAATGTAAATTGTAAATTACAATTTAAAATGTATAAACCTAAAAAAGGTGGGTAAGTGGATGTCGCTCTGCTGTACAGTAGGTGACAAGTGGATCACTGTAATGGATGGTGTTAAATTTGAATTCAATGATATAATATCATTGTATAAGAAAAACGATTCTGAGCGAAAACGGTCAGTCAGACTATGATGTTACTAAGTATATTTGATGTTATTATTGTGCATAAAGTAATTTATATATAACCTATTTACGTGGAGCCTTCTTTTAAATTTTCAATCCTTAGCTATAAAAGTTGAACATTTTATACATTTTTAACAACAAAATAATTAATGAACTTTAGATTTGATAAGTTTTGTTAATATATGAACTTTAAATGCTTATAAAAAAAAATTGTGCCTATGTATTTTTAATATTTTTTATCTGCTATTGTAACAATATATCAGGAGCCTTGCATTACATTTTCACAAATACAATTTAATTGATCTAAATCTAATAAAATTGAAAACTTACAATGTCCATTAACAGCTCAAAAGAGTCAAATTACTTTCAAAATTTTATCGTGTATAGAAAATGTTAATATAAATATTCAGTGAAATTTTCAAGTATCTACAGTCATTCGTTTTTTAATTACAATAAAATAAGAAAATCGTTACATGAGGAATCGAGGGAATATCAAATGTTGTAAAAATATGAATTTGAAACGCTCATAAAAATGTAATTTGATTTGCTTGTAGACATTTTTTTTTTTTTGATAAAGGTAGACAAACTCATGGGTAATCTTGTATTACATTTTCAAATCTTAGATTTAAAAAGAAAAATTTTTATGAATTCTCAACACAAAATAATTTGCTAATTTTCGTGATTTTTCCGTATTTTGTCAAGATTTGAACTTTAAATGCTTATAAATAAAAACTGTGACTAAGGATTTTTAATTTTTTTCATCTGCCTTTGAAACAATAACCTAGGAGCCTTCTATTAAATTTTCAAGCTTTTTTACTCAACAGATAAAATTTTATTGATATTTATGGAAAAAAAATGGAAACTGCCAATGTCCGTAAACAGCTCAAAATAAGTCAAAATATTTTGAAAATGTTATGGTGTATAGAAAATGAAAATATAAACCACCAGTGAAAATTTCATGTATCTACAGTCATTTGTTTTAAAGTTACAACAAAAACCAAATTCAATTTTGTAAAAAATCGATTTTGCGTAAAAAGTCCCGTTTTTCCTTAAATTTTCTTTTGTTTTTCTTGGCGCTTTTGAAAATTACTGGGAATTTTAAATTTTGACCTCCCCAATGCACCAACGATATTCACTTTCCAATCGAAAAAGATACTGAAGTTGAAAATTGAAGCATTATTTCGACTACTTATCGTGTACACTGACACAAAAAAAAATAACAAAAAATAATAAAAAAATAATATAAAAACACACATCATTGTAAAATCAATACATTCATCGTTCCACTCAGAATCTAAAATAAAATGTACTATTACGTCTATTTTGTTTTTAGTTTTAATTTTTAATATTTCACATAGAATTACATTGGAATTTCATGATGTAATTGTACCTGATAAAGTGATACAAATATACAATTATATATATAATTTTACTATATTATATAATAAATAAATATTAAAATATATAATTACAATACTATATAGGTAATACTATATTTATCAAATGACACATATTATACCATGTGAAAATATTAAGAACAACGAGTAAAACATTTTCTTATAAATATATGCACAATAAATGTTTGTAATTTAATATTTGTATTTATTATTGAAATCGGAGTTCAGAAATGAACATCAAAGTGACAGTGCTCTTAACTGCCTTTAGTTGTAAAAATATATATATATAAAAAATGTTCATATGTTATAAGTTCGATGTTTTTGCTTAAAAATGTAGGTATGAAATAACTAGATAATAAATAAATTAAAGAAGTATGTAATTTAAGTATTATTTTTTGTACTTTGTAAATAAAAGTTTAGTTTTTGACCTTCAGTGAAGTTAAATACCACCATAAACTGCCGCTGTCATAGCATATGGCAGTGTCGAAATGTTCATTATCCTATTATGCCTGAAACTTCTACCTTCCTTCTCTATGCTTCCTTCCCCTTCTCCTGGGTTTATATATAAATCGATTCGCGTCAATCATGATTGACCTATAAGCCTTGAATAAAATAACACCACTGCGATGAAAGTTTACTGTAACGATTTTAATGGAATTAGCGAATTATTATGTAAATATAGAAAGAAGTTTTAGGCTTTCAATACCATGTAAAAATGATATATTTGATCGTTATTATAAAAATATATTTGTATATTTATAAGATATTTTCACAAATATGTAATAAATGTTTGTAATATTAGATTTTTCTATATTGTTATTTATTCATATTTTTTTATTTAAATAATTTATAAACAATAATTTTATCGGGTAGAAGGAGTTTTTAAACTAATCATATTTTTTATTCAGAATCCGCAGCGTTGTCCTTTTGTAATATCAAAACTGAATGCATATCATAAATCAATATGATACGAGTATACGACATTATGACTTTTTAATATAATATAATCTTTATGTTAACACAAGCTTAAATATTATAAGTACCTAATGCATAATATAGGCAGCCAAGTATGTAACCTACCTAAAGTAACTCAAGAAATCTGAAATAGTTATATAATTATCATGCTTAAAAAGGCTATACGATCTGTAAATATTTACTTAAAATTCTACTGTAATAAACTAATAAATGTATTATAATACTAAAATATTTTAATGTTGATCAAATTGCAATTGTTAAAAATTATAAATAAAAATATATTCTGCTATAGATCGAACATTTATGAGTAAAAAATATAAAGAATATAAAAAACCTCTACTGAAGGGTGGAGACATAAAATATTTAAAGAATAGTAGGTTGACATCTTAAATTATTCAGAATAATACATCGTCTCGTCTTCCAACTTAGTTCAACATAACTGTAGACTGAAGTATTGCGTTCTATTCTCAATTCAAAATAATATAAAAGTAAAAAGTTCAATAGTTTAGTGCTATGTTTAAATCGATTTAGAAATAGTGTTTATGGTTAAACCGAAAGTGTGAACATAATATATAATTCTTAAAATAATATAATACAAAATAATACAGATTAAATATAATACAGAATTAGAAGTAAAGGTCGCAGACGAGATATATATTATATATACATTTGTTAATTTTTTTTCGACGTGAACTTTGAGTCAACAGATACAAATATCTTTATCAGAGTTGTCTATAATATCCTGAATTAATAGTTGATTATTATAATCCGGTATTTTGATCGAGATCTATTCGATCTATTCGGAAATATAGTATTTTAGTACCTACAGTTGTATAGTAAAAAAATAAACTATTACATTTAAAACGTTTGTACATTAGTACGTATACTGTATGATATTGGTAATTGGTGACTAGTGTAAAATGGAACTCTGAATAAGAACTTTTACTTTGTTACTGTCAAAATTAAACGATCTTCTGTTAAAACGCGGTATTATGAGCAAGATTCATTTCGGTAATTTCTTTTAGAGTTACACCAAAAACCAAAATCGATTTTGTTAAAAACCAATTTTACGTACAAATTACTGTTTTTCCTTAATTTTTGTTTTGTTCTTCCCGGCATTTATGAAAACTATTGGGAATTTTTCACCTCCCGAATACACCAACTAGATTCACTTTCCCATCGAACAAGATACTGTTGAAAAAAATCTAAGCAGTTTTACTGCCCCAAATAGTAATGACAGACACAAAAATAAAAATAAAAAACACACATCATTGTATTCAGGATCTAAAATATAAAGGTGGGTAAGTAGATGTTGTTCTGTTGTACAGTAGGGTACAAGTGGGTCACTATATCATGGATGGTTTAAATTTGAATTCAATGATATGATATCATTGTATACGAAAAACGATTCTGAGCAGAGACGGTTTGTCAGTGTGGATATTTTATATTATATTTATATTGTTATTACTTATTATTATTGCTGTAGTTGATAAGTTGAAGTACCTAATATTATAAAAATACAACAAAATAACTAAAATCGTTATCCTTGGTTATTTAATATGTGATTTTATCCAAATTTAAACATACAAAAACCATGAAAAAAACTGTATTTTTATATTTTGAGATTTTTTGGTTACAGAATAACCTACTTTCATGGAACCTTGTTTTAAATTTTTAATTCTTAGCTATAAAAGTTGAAGATCTTATACATTTTTAACTAGAAAATCATTTTTAAATTTTAAATTTGATAAATGTTGTCAAAACTCGAACTTTGAATGCTTATAAAAAAAACAGTGCCTATGTATTTTTAATATAATTCAACTGCTATTGTATCAGAAGCTTTGTTTTAAACTTTCACGCTTTTTGGCTCAACAAATAAAATTTTATTGACATTTATAGAAAAAAACTAAAAAAAAATGAAAATCGAAAATAGCTTGAACAGCTCAAAACAAGTCGAAATATTTTTAAAATTGTATCATGTATGGAAAATGTTAATATAAACATTCAGTGAAAATGTCATGTACCTATCTACGGTCATTTGTTTTAGAGTTACTCCAAAAACCAAAATAGATTTTGTCAAAAATCAATTTTGAGTAAAAATTCCCGTTTTTCCTTAATTTTTTTTTGTTTTTCTCAGCGGTTTTGAAAACTACCGGTAATTTTAAATTTTGACCAATGCGCCAACTAGATTCACTTTCCCAACAAACAAGATACTGAAGTTGAAAACCGAAGGATTATTTCGACTAGGTACTTATCATGTACACAGACACAAGAAATAAAAAAATAAAACACTCATCATTGTAAAATCAATACATTCATCGCTCCGCTCATAATCTAAAATGATACAAACCTATATACTTATTTCTAATAACGGATTTATAACTTTAGCAACAAAGTAATAAGTTGTCGCAGTCAAATGCAAATAGGTACCTATCTGTCATATGTGTCCTTATATACAGTATAATACTCATTACTCATTTTACATTATATTGAAACATAAAATTATTTATATATTTTTAAATTTTCAGACTTTAAAATCTTCAACTGGGACTTCTTCTACTGCTACGTATCATAGACGTGGTACGCCAAGACATACCTTAGCAGATCAAAATAATACATTTGGTCGGGGGTCATTTCCAAACGATTACAATGATGACGGCCTTGACGATTATTTAAGTCACAGGTTAGTTGTTATAGATATAAAAATTAACCATAACATATTAAATATTTTTAAATAGTCAATAGATTTAACATATAATAATTAATAAGATTTATCAACCTCAACTTATTCCACTGTTATTAATTATTTATCTAATTTACGTATAGTCAAAAATTACGCAACAGTTTATAATTTTTATTTTGTATACACATATTTTCATAAATATAAACGAGTGGTATTTTCAATAAAAAATAAATAAATATCACTATGGAATAATATTGATGACGCATTTTTTTGTTCCTTAAATAAATTATACAGTGTTAAAATATACAGTGTACCTACCTAACTACGCATTATACAGATAATATTAAATATAGTATCTATATATCTACACCTACGTTATGCCTTCAAAAATTGGATACCTACCTAAAATTATAAAAAAAAATTATTCATCTGTGTCGTTGGTTCATGTTATAAAATATTGTTCGATCAGGGTGGAGCGTGGACAGACAAGCATAAACCTACCGAACTATCTATTAATATGCCCACAATTAAAACTTTTTATATTCATCAACACCTAAATCAGGTAGTAGTTGTCTCATCATTTTTTTTTAAACGCCCTTGATATATGACTACTGACTTGTATCGACCTTGTACAGAGGTTGACGCATATGTGACGTGAGTAGCTTTCGGAAGTCTGTTGTGACTCGGATGCTTCTGTTGTGTAGTGATATTGTTAGCCCGACGTGTGCGCCACCGGTATAGACTGTTATATTATATTGTAGACAGTAGGAGTCCACGAACATTATAATTAGACACACACACACATATGAATATTATAACAAAATAGTCTGTCAAACCTCGCGTTATTTCGTGTTAAAACACCGACCATAACCCATTCATATGATACATATGTTTATAGACACTATATTCACTATATACGCATTAATTATTAAAATTAATAAAATTAAAAATATTAATAATATAATGCATATCATGCATGTATTTATTTATTAATTTTTTTTTTTGGGTGGAAGGCGTTACTCAGCAGACGAATGTAGCTTAGATACAGGCAGAAAATCTTTAACGTTTGACTTGTACGATAAGAAGCTCTCAGAGAGTATACACGACGTTCAAAAGAAATTTCATGAAATCACTGTATGCGAAAACAGCACTGTCAAAGGTAAATATTGCTATAACAAATTTTTTTTTATAATTTTGTTAAATATAAAAATCTATTAGGTACTTACATATTATAATTAATAGATGTAGGTAATTTTTATACGTATTGTAAAGTAATTTAAAGTTAATTCTTCGGTCTAAATAGTAGGTAGTTCTTTTACAAAATTATGTTTTCTATATTCTATGTATACAACAATGAAAATAATAATAAAATACAATAGAAAATAATTATTTGTTATTATTATTCATCGTGTAAAAAAATGTTATAGGTAGGTAGCTAAATGTCTAAATTCACTACACGAAATTATTATCTTTATTATTTCAATTTACATGGTATTGATGTACAGAAAGATTCATAATAATATATTAATTAATATACCTACCTTTCGATTAATATCATTATATAACACAATCCGTGTCACTCTGTATCACTTTTAATTGTAGTATACTTTCAAAATTTTCACCACTAAATTAATTGTAATAAAAAACCGAAAGATTGTATAATCTAATGAAACTCCAATTTTAAACTTTATCTGTGTAATATAATTCTCCACTAACTAGATACTTGCTATTTTCTACAGAGTTACTTTTTTGTTAAAATCGAACAATCATCAGTCATCTTTAAAATGCATTTTAGTTTATGAAATTGCATTTCGCTGCAGTTTCCATGAGATTATGTGTTACGATTTGGTTTTCTTATTCAATTTGTAACAGTTTATTTTGGAATACTGTTTCAGAGATGACACCAGAAATACCAGATCCACGAGTGCGAACGCCACCAGAATTATCACGTGTAAATACCGATGACCCAGCCGAATGTGTTAAGCAGATGTTAAAAGCTGCTAGAGACATGGAGTTGGAATCAGTTGTTAATATTTTGACAAGCCATGATGAAGAGTTTTTTAGAAATAATATCAATGACACGGATTCTACAGGTCGAGTATGTACTAGCACGAAAATAATTATTTTAAAATGTGTACCTAATAAATTATAGTAAAATAAAAGAAACATAATTAGAATAATATATTACCTAATATCCATATCCATATATGAGTACTAAATAAGTTACAACAATAGAAAGAAAATTTTTAAAATGTTTTAAATGTTTGATGCATAGTATGATATAAAATTATAGGCATATTAAATAATAATTAATAACTCCCTAGTAAAAAAACTAAGACGTAGGTTATTTTTACCATTTTTTAAGAAGGGAAAAATAAATGTAATACTTTAAATAAATATTGAATTACCGCATGAAATTTGATAATAAATATTCTAAGTATAATGTAATCTAATATTATTTAATAAAGGTTTTACGCATAAGAAGTCTACAAGCTTGAACTCGTATAAAAGTAGGTACTTAAATGTACCTACTTAAATTTGTTATTGGTAATTAAAAAAATAATACTATTTATTTTCATAACTTTTATTGACTTTACTATTAGAAAAAATAATAATATTTTTTGGTCGGGTGTTAAGTATTTATTATGATGTATGAGAAAATGTATATATTTTTTGTAATTTTATGGATGTTGTTTTATTTACACATAATTTGGAAAGCACTTGAAGAAACGCCTAACAACCAAAATGTTTTATTCGGCATCTTTATAGATTTAAATTAAATAACGATAGGAATAAGTGATAAGTATAATAATATTAAACTTCAAAACGTTGTAAAACCAACCAAAGTACTCCAGACATCCCTGTGTACTTCACCATATGACATAATTTAATATCTGTAATTTAAAATATTTAAAAATAAAATAAATAATGTGGAAGATAAAATATACAACTTTATGTATAACTGTTTTTAAATAATGAAGTGAGTTTTAAGTATTTAATTAATAATGAATATTATTTATTTTTTGGTTGCTATGGCAATTATATGTTATGTGAAAAATAAAATGTAAAGCTGAAAAATGGTATATGCCATCGTCAGGCAATATAAAACGGGGAATAATGTAGACAAACGTAATGCTATAAATTTTTATCTTTGTTGGTACCTATAACTACAAAAAAAAAGTAGCTGGAAGAGTGGAAGACACTTTCGATCTTAAAAAAGTTGCCACACAAAACTTTTAAGGCACCCTTCTACCACCGTAAATTGTAATAATATTAAAAATATAAAAGCCCAGAGATCCATTTTCCTTATTACACTGATTTCTATCTGTTAGTATATTTGAATTGTTGAAAAAACAACAAAATTTTTTTTGTTTGTAACTTTTCTAATATCTTCGTAGTTTTTAATCTTTAGTGAAAATATTTATATCGTATTAATAAATTATTAAAATCTATAAAATATATCGAATATATTATTTTAATATTTATAGCAATTTAAATTTGAAAAAAGTAGTTTAGTAATATGTCCAACGCTCAGTCGTGTAAACGATCAGTACTAAATATTAATAATAATGCTTACAAAGTTACAAATAAATATTAGGTACCTAAATAATTAGGTACCTATATTTCTTTGTTACTCAGTATACCTGTTTATAAGTAATATTAATATAATTATTGTTTGAAAATATTTGTTATCGGTCGTCAAATTATTGGAAGTACATCTTATGATTAATAAAGTTTTTATCAGAAATTTATAATGTTTACGTACTTATGTTTAATAAGAGTATGCATTACTGTTTTTACAGACGCTGTTGAGCTACGTGTCATCGAGTGGCAGCGTCGAAATAGTCGAAGAGATATTTAGAGTACCGGACTTGGATTATAACAAACCGGACAATGAGGACAACACACCATTACATTTTGCATCGCAAGCAGGTTAGTATAATAATATGTAGTTATAGTTTGAACAGTGTTTTTTCAAGTTTTTTTGTAAACCATCATTTTTTTTTAATTATTTGAGTGAAAAGAAAAAGAGGAAGTAGACTGAGTAGATATACTAGTTGGACTATTTATAATTTAAAATGTAAATTTAGAGTAAATGGTTATTATTACTTTGGCAGTTTGGCTACATTAATTAATATTATGTTCAATTAAGTTTATAGTAATTACTAATTTCATAATACTATGAAAATAATTAAATGCTTTCAAGATAATTACCTATCCTAAACATATTTTTTAAAAGATTTTCATCAGCCTTTTTTTTTCATTTACCTATTAATATAATCATTAATATTAATAAGTATCTACCAAATTTGTTGTATTTTGATTAGGTACTTACATTTTCTTTTTATCCAACGTCCAATATTTTTAAACTATTTTCAACATTATCTCCGAAATGAACAACATTTACTTTTAGGTCAATCCGAAATTGTGTGCCTGTTATTGAACAACTGTCTAAAACTAGAGATTGATGCCAGAAACTGTTTGGGCTTCACACCACTAATGAAGGCTGCTCTACAAGGGCGCACGAAATGCGCGAAATTTCTACTGTACGCAGGTATAAACTTAATACTTATTCAATACATAATAGTTAATAGGTTATCCCATCTTCTGTTATACTTAACTTAATGACATCGCATGTTGATTCATTGAATTTCATAGTGTAGAAAAGTATCCAAAATAATAATGATATGTTAAAGAAATATTCTTTGTATGGTGGTACCTATATATTTTATAATTTATTACCTACTCATAATAATTTTTTTAATACAAATTGGAAAATAATAATTTAGTATTGATTTATTTGTACATTTTAAGTTAGGTATATGTATCGGTTAATATTGCACTCTAAGAATTATTGATGATGTTTTAAATGCTATTGTATATTAAAATCCCCTTCCTATATTTTATAAATTTACTGTATAAGTACCCAGATTTAAATAACATTCATCGTGAGTATGTATAATAACTATGTGGCTGTGTGCCAGCTCATTTATTTCTAATGATTTTTTTAAAATACATTTTTAAAGAATTAGTGATTGGATTACGTATATTAAAATATACATATAAGTTGTAGTGTTTCAATGTTATAAAAAAAAAGTTTTAACTTGATGGTTGTTGGTGTTGTGCTGAAACAAGAAGGCCACAGAAATCGCCTAGGTAATGGTTGTTCTTATCCAGTTTCGTAGTCTATTAATAATAGTTTGGGTACGCCTGGAAAAAGCAAAATCATGATTCCGAGGGGTGTCGAACGGCTTAATTTATCTCAACTTATCGTTTATGTTGTGTAATGTATTTCCATTTATTGTCATTGATTTTTTTAGGTTAGGTTGTATACTCATATATATATATATATATATAAGGTTTTTCTATCCGGGTGTGTTGTGGGCTCTACGTTTCTGTATGTGTATTAGTTGTTTATTTTTACCAGTTTTCTGGTTTTTTTTTTATTGCTATAACGATATTATTGTATCCAAAAATCCAGGCGAATGAGAAAAACAAAAATGTCTGGAGTTTCTCTCATTATATATTTTTTTAAGATGCCTAATGCACTTAAAGAATCTGAATTTATAATTATTGATTGTTTTCTCATGTTGGGAGCAATTTAGGTTAGGTTGCTTTTAGCAGTGCCAAAATTCTGCGTCTTTACTCTTTAGTCTTTATATACCTAACTATTAATTTAGTATTGGATATGCCTATATACCTATAAATGCGTATAATATTATATAACAGCATAGCTGTAGGTACCCATAGGTCAATAGGACATGTTTAATCTATATGAAAATTTATCAATTCATATTGTTAAGTAGGTATATCTTAAAATGTAAATAGTTAAATTTTGTCTCATTACTATTATTACTATATATACTATAGTCTATTTCATACTAATAAATATAAATAATATTTATATATACTTATTTTGTAGGCACGCCCAATTAACTATTGAGCTATAATAACTTGTGGTTAGAAGCTAAGAAAATAAAAATATTTCAAAAAAAGTATTCTGCGGTACAACTATATTTTTGATATTGGAAAGTTTATTTAATATTTGATTGTTGTCATTACATTATGACAATTCTAGTTCTGACGGTGTTTTTGGAAGCATCTCAATTAGTGAGGGCGTAAGTCTTTGTCTTTGAAGAAAAATAAATGAAGGATGTATTTGTACGTTGCCAGATTTATTTATTTTTAAATTCCCTATTAAATTGAAGTGAATTAATTGATTTGGTATGTATTATGAGATTTGATCAGAAACAACTTTGTTTATTAAGTTTTTAATGTTGATATTTGTTTTCTTTGTAAGGCTAGATGCACAATTTCCATTGTACCTCTACTGGGCTATCTATTGATTTATTCTAAGTATATTTTTGTGTTTTTTTTTCTAGTGACATAAGTTTATAATGCTGTCAATTGGGCTACTTCTAAAAGCTTCAATAGCCATTCTAAAACTTGCATTGTGAATTTTGTTCTTAAGTTTTTAGAACTGTTTTTTGACTCCGGAATAAAATATTGAACCGTATTCTAGGCCGAAAGAATGATTAAGGCTTTGTGAACGCATCTTTGAATTATGTTTTCGCGGCGCCCTAATTGGTAGGTACCTACTTAGTTTTATTTTATATTAATAAAGGTTAAAACTTAAAACTAATTAATTAAAATATGTTTTAAAAATAATTATAGTAAAATGTATAAATGGTAATAGTTCCAGGTTAGTACCAGTTTTTAACTAAAAAATTTTTTTAGAATGTCTTATTGGCAAGGCTGGGCAAGTTAATGATTTTTTTTAACTCAGTTAGTTAAGTTAATATGCACCAATAACAAAAAGTTAAAAGTTAATTTAACTATAGGTTAACTCGGTTAAGTTAAAAGTTAATACACACTTTTTGTTAACTTTTTATTAAGATAAAAAAAAGTTAATTTGTTTGCTCAACGCTAGAGTACTTAATTTTTTTCCAACCCAAAACTAAATTATAGACTATAGTGTTTATACTTTATACAGTATTTCCATATAAGTTAAATTCGAATGATATAAATGTTTAACTTAAAACAATTCACGGTAAATATTTTTTGACATGAAAACAAAATAGTCTGAAATAGTGAAAAATAATTAAATTAAAAACAAAATAGATTAACTTACTTACCTGCCTACTTCTTAAAATGAAAAACTAATTCGTTAATTTCACGTTAATTAAAAAATAAATTTAGTAAATGAAATGAAAGTTAATGAAAAACAAAAAGTAACCAGTTAAGTTAAAAAGTTAATTTTATTTTAACTTTTTTACTTAACTTTAACACTTTACTTCGTTAATGCCCAACCTTGCTTATTCGATGTTATAACATTTTTAATTGAAAATATAAAAAATGCCAACGTTCAAATTAATTTAGTGTGTTATATTTGCTCTATAGTCTCACTCGAAACACGTTTTCTCAATTTCAATGATATCTTTCTGACACTAATCTCGACAATATTTAGTGGATGCATTAGTGGATTAGTGCGTCTCTAAGTCCCTGCAGCTTTCTAGATAATAATGTTATTAAATATTGCTTTATTTACCTACTTTGCATTTTGACATTTGGGCAACGTGATCAAAAGTTACAAATTACAGACACCAAATTTACTAACTAAAAAATACAATAATAAAAAGAAGTTAAAGGAGTTCCAATATATTATTGGTCTAATTCAATACTACAAACTGTTAATCGTTATAGTTTACCTACTTTTTTATGGGGTGTTAGTCTATAATATGGTTAAATAACCATACATATAAATAGTCTACGTACATTATAACTTATATTTAATTTAATAGCCAATATGTAAATCGTGAATGTTTATGTTAATATTATGCATTGAGTTTCAAAATAAATATATTGGATAGTTCAATAAACTCTGTTTGAATTGATTTAGAAAGAGTTTTTTGACAGTATTCTAATACTCAAACTGAATTTTCTGAAATTGAATGTTTTGATAAAATATAGGTCTTATTTATGAGTAACTGTATGCTATTATGTAAAATTTCATCACCTCCGTAAATTAATTTACAACACCGTGAACGTTATGTTCCATTATTTATAAGTAACCTAGTTCATTATGATATTATGGGGTCGGCAAAGTGTTGCTTATTAACTAGGTATTAGTGCTACGCTTATAAATAATTATTATTCCACTCGTTGTCTGCTTGTTTATTTTATTCAACTTTAATTCGATCGGTTCAAGAATATGACTCCGCAGTGGTTTGGTCTACAATTTTATTAGGTGAAAATAGATTATTGGAAAGTTTCCAGAACAGATTTTCAGGTTTTGTTGGGTATACTTTAAAAATAAATCAGCAGCATCTTGTTTATGAGTCAGTATAATGGAAATATTAGACTTGTATTTCCGCATATCCGTTAAAAGGGAATTAGTAAAGAGTATTAGAGGTTTTTTCATAGCCTATAATTATTCAGACAAGGTCCCCTGGTAACTGAATTGAACTAATTGGGCTCTAACAGAAGTCTGTAATCATTCGATTTCAAAGTTTTTCCCAAATCCAGATCTAATTTTCTTAACGGTTTCCCATGTACTAATAATTACATTGTGGTTTTTAAACTCTCTACAAAAGTAAATATTATATAGATTAGTTAGTCTGACAACGACATTGCGCATCCTATATATTTTTTATTTTAGAAATTCTATTCAGAACTTCTATTTTACTGTTAAGTGTTAGGTATGTTAGGTATTTTTCCTGTTTACATTTATGGTATTTTACTTTGATATTACTTTTACCTGTTATTACTTATTGCTTATTGATTAATGATACAATCACGCGTATTTTAAATTTCATTAAGTCCAAAAAACGATGGTTAGGCGTTAATAAAAAATAAAATATAACTACGTCTGTTCGCAAGCTGCCTGTTAAATTATTTTTGGGGATAGGCCGCGGCCGTTCGGGTTCAAAAATTGTTAAGTATTACTAAATTCTTAATATATACCTAATTTAAAAAATACCTAATATATTGATAACTGGGTAATATTATTAAGTATTAATAATTACAACACTTATTAATAATTACCTATTAGTATTTCGGATGACCTACTAATAGTATTACTCACTTAATAAACTATTTTTTAAAACATTAAACAAATGCGGATCTTTTTATTTTATTTAAAAACTAAAAACTAAAATTATATCCGGCATCTAAATGTTGTTATCTTCTGACTGTGTAGGTACAACAGCAGCTTATGTATTTTTTTATAAAAAATGTTATCAATTAGCAATGTAAATATTTTAGTGGCATCATTTGAGTAGATTATAGTTTTATTTATTTGCGTCGTTCTTATACAGTATAAATATGACGTTAACACTTTTATCTTTTATAATATTTCGATAATGTTTTCAAAAATATAAATAAATTATCAGAGCTGTAAGTTCATTGCACTGAAACTCATGGAATATGCACTCAAAAATAAGAAAATATTCACTAAATCTTAGTGACTAAGAATTTCAAAATATTATGCTAAATTAATTCACAATAATTACAGTATAATATGGCTTGAAATGTATCTACCTAGGTAGGTACTAATAAATAGTAAAAGCCAAGTAAAAAAATTGTAAAAAAAAGGTATTTTAAGAAAAAAAAATAGATAATCTTTAAAATTAAAAGAATGTTGAAATAATTTATGCCGAATATTTTTTTTTACACTTTTTTGAACAACCTATGAAGAACGTTGTACCTATTTAATTGTCCGTACGAAATGGGAAGGAAAATTTAAATTCTTATATGATCCAGGAACCAATTCGTATATACCCTTTGAAAAACACGGGAACGAATTAAAACGTTTCGGAACCAATTCAAATATTTTGAAAAGAATCACCCTACCTAATAATAACCTGCTCCCAGTATAATCGACGGACGGTTAAAAATGTATTCTGTATTCTTAGTTATTTTAAAAATAATGTCATATATATTGTATAATGTAGAGTATACCAGTTACCACCAAGTTCTATATACCAGTCAAAGTATAGTTAAAGTTTTATAATGCGCATAAAATTATCATTGTGAAAGCCACTGAAAGGAGAATATTATCGTCGTATTCATTACCTACATAATATACATACATTCCTATATATTATAAAAGTTCATTGTAAGCGTGCAGTGACCTATAATAGATACCGACGCTAACTTTAATAAAATATTTGATAAAGTCGTCTGACTTTTAAAAGGTTGATCTAAAATAATGTAGGTAGTATACCTATAGTAGGTTCCTACTATCATGGGTGTACTCTGTATACAGGGTGTAACAGGAACACCTGACAAATGAAATACTTTTATATAATCAATATTATTAATTTTTTTTTTTTAATATAATTAGTAGTCACTTGCGTATAACATATTATACACGTATAACATAAAAAAAATATTTTTATTTTTTAGTACTAAAATAGCCAATTTGTTAATCTGATTAAAATAACGTTTATTTAAGTAGAGTAACTTATTTTTTAGAATTTTTTTAATCATCAATTGTTTTTTGAGTAAATTAATTTAGAACGTAACAACTTTTTTCAAAATATTATTTTTGAGAATTTCCTGACATGAATATATTTCTTAAATTATTTACTATCCATATAATTTTCACAATTTTTGGCATACTTTTAAGTGCATTATTTTTTTATTTTTTTTTCACCTTGTATAATATGGTTATTACCTATTTTTTTCTATTGTTTGTTGTTAATATTATTTTGTATATATTATTATCTTTAAGTTTTACTTTGTGTGTTTTTATAAAAAGAGATTGTCCTTGTCTATTTTTGATAAATATAATAAGTAATAACTATTGTGACAAGAGCTATATACTATATAAGCCCGCTTGACGTTTGTTTATCTTGCAGGCGCTTCGCCCACCATGCGGGACACCGGTCGGGGCCTGCGGGCCGAACAGTGGGCCAGATTCTGCGGCCGGTACAATTGCGCAGACGCAATCGAGAAACTGGCGCGCAACCGACTGCTGGAACGGACGACGTCGTACGGCCGGTGGGGCAGCGACCCGGAGCTGGGGCCGCACATGCTGATCAACGGCCGGCTGATGCAGCCGCCGGCCGCGTCCGCGGTGGCCACGCTCCAGCGTGCGGCCACGCA
Organism: Sitobion miscanthi; assembly: GCA_008086715.1. Lineage (NCBI taxonomy): Eukaryota > Metazoa > Arthropoda > Insecta > Hemiptera > Aphididae > Sitobion > Sitobion miscanthi. The sequence goes on along the minus strand of CM017799.1, from coordinate 18,731,515 downwards.
GCACCACCGCTCGATCAAGTCGAAACTGAAGCGGGCGTTCCGCACGTCGTCCAATCCTGACTCGACCAGCGGCACCGCTAACCAGTATTCGCTGGTGTCGCAGCTCACCGGCGCGGCCCTGTGCGCAAGCAGCCCCGCGTTGCCGGTGCACACGCGCGCCAAGCCCATGGTCAAGTCGTTGCTCAGACCGTTGACCGTGCCCAAGGTGACCGTCACCGGGCTGCAAGAACCGCTCCAACAGCAGCAACCACCAGTCCCGTCGTCGCCGAACGCCGCCGATTCTCGGAACAAAAAACAGAAGAACAAAAAACGATGATGGTAACCGATGAACTCGGGTTACGGTTTAATTATTATTATTATTACTATTAAAATTATTTTTACGTGGTACAGGATACAATAAATATCGTGAATTACCCAATTTTTTCTTATAATATTATATAATAATATGCATTACGCATATAATACTGCTGCAGTACCTATACTTATACAATATTATAGTCATATAGACGCCGGGTACCTACCATATGAGTGCTGCTCGAACACAAATTGAATTATTTTGTTTTTGGGGTAAACAAATAATTCACTCGAAAACGTTTTTTATTCAACCAACAATTTATTAATGTAGCTAATGAATGTATTATGTATGGATGAAACAATACGGACAATAAATTCGATTGGAAAGGGGTTTGGAAGCAGCGTATTTATTTCACGTTTTAGACCTAAAACCTCGATAAGATTACGCATACTTAAAATAATCAAATTTCAATTCTGTAAAAATATTTGAGTTGATCGAATTTTTTTTTTAAATTTTAGATTTACTTTAGTGTCTTTTTTAAGAAAGTTAAACAGTTATTTTAAAACCGACTTTCACAATATCCTAGAAAAAAAGTCGATCAACTCAAACGTTTTTACAGAATTGAAATCCGATAATTTTGAGTTGACGTATTTTTGTCAGGCTTTTAGGTCTAGGTTGATTAAAATTAGTTTCTCGTTGGAACAAAATATAATATTATTTCATCAAATGTAATGACTTGTGCATGCGCGTGCGCACCGCTAGTTGTTTCCCGGAAATTATAATGAATATTCCATCGTTGTTTAATATGCGGGTGGTGGCGCGCTGGACATTCGCACAATTAATGTTTGTTTACTGCTCACACAACAGCAACACGCGACTTCGACTGATATTGCCTATCGTTTACTCCTTAGAAACAGAGCGCTTCCAGCTCCCTCTACAAAGCAAATGCGATACAGGATCAACTATAATTATTATTCTCCGACATATTTAACCTTGATTACCTATACTGACGTTCTAACTCGATTTAAACCATATAGACCCAATGACGTATCTACGGGGTGGTATGAGAGCAATCCCCCCCCCACGGATACCGAATTTTGTACACTATATAATAATATGTGTATACTGGATGTCCGTTAAAATTTGATATCCCGCCCTTGCAAAAATCCTAGATACGTTACTGCATAGACCTATAATAAATTGACTGTTGTTTAGTTAATCGCTATGATTTAAATTATAAACTACCTGCGATAACAGATTACCGTGGTCAGTGTTATACTGTTATGCATTATGAAGGTACTGCAAATGTATAAGTGGCCATATATAGCACTATAGCAACCAATGATATTTTGAAAAATCTGACACCTGTATGTCATCTATAGTGCAAAACAAATTACGAATTCAGTATAGGTTACCTATAAATGAACCGATAATAGAAACATTAAACAACTCGTATGATATCAGCACAACGTTTTTAATATCTGCAGGAAGTGGTCTTATCTTTATTAAATATAACAATAATTATGGGTCTTAACCTATCTCAGAGGATTAACATGTGCCAAATCCACGTGCCTATCTAAATCTAGAGTAAGGTAGTTTATCTATAGGTAGTAGGTACTATAAGAATCCCGTAATACATAGATATAGGTACTGCAATGGCAGCAGTTCTGGCATAAGACCTATAGGCGATTATTATTTCGTTATACAGAATGTCGTTTCATATTAATATATTTCTTATAGTGATCTCGTGACGTTTTATCGTGGATATTTAATTATTTTTTTTTATTAAAAATATTATCTAATATACCTTGCATATTGTAATTAATAATAGGCAGGCACATGTCTATATATCATATACATGTGGCGTGGAAACCGTAAATCCAATATTACATACTACATATATAATGTAATACCTTAGTGCCTACTGCCTTACCTATTTTATATTTCAGGCGCTGATCCAAACCTCATTAACAGATTAAAGTTGTTAGGCGTATTATGATTTTTTGTTGAAAATGTTGATGCATTCAAACGTGAACTTTCTGTGTTATTAAACTTATTACACCTAACTACCTACCAACTATGGATGATAATCATGGTTTTATATAAAATCTAAAATAAGTGCTAATTTTAGTCTAGTACAGTAGTAGGTACCTACTTATTAAAAATTATACATTTTTTGTAAATTAATATTAACTACCACATAATAAACAATGTAAAATAATATAATTTAACATAAAAAACATAGTGGTGGAGGAGGGAGCCTATTAGCCTACCGACACACTGAATCTATGCCTGCTATATTTCCCATGACCCTTAAAGAAAAGACCAAGAATTTTTTTTGTATTCCTACCATTAGTTGTTAGGTAGGTACTTAAAGTTTTTGTTGAAGAAAAAAATTTGAAATGTAATTTCCAGTTAAAAATGTTGTTTAGTTTGTTATAGTTTTTTCGAAAAGTTCTGTTGAGAAGTTAGAAATGTACCTAGATCTACCTACATGGCTACATGAAAATTTGATATATTTGAAACTGCTGATATAAAATGTCTTAAATGTGGTAAACAATTAACAACTCAATAAGACACAAGTAGAATATCAAATATCAAAAAAATATAAAATAGTTGCCACCGTAATTATAATACTTTTCCACTAATAAGCTAAAAATACCTATTGAAGGGGGGGGGGGTTGATATGGTGTATTGTATCGAAAAATATGACTTCACAGGAATACATTTTCAGGCCTTGTAAGTTGTAGAATTATCGGATTTTGATAAATATTTTTTTTTATCTGAAAGATGAAGACTTCCAACATGTTGCATTAAACTCTGTTTTTATTATTTTATTTCAAATAATGGCATAGGTACGTAATATTATAATTTGTGAAAAAAGCTTAAAACTGTATAATTTTTGAAGACATACCTACCTATTATAAAGTTTGAGACTAAAATATTTAAAAACAGAGTTCAACGCGGCCTAAAATTAGTCAAAAAAAATCTCATCAAATTCGGTTGATTCTACAGAACAGGATCATTATCCCCGTGGAACGTATTTTTGTGGACAAAATTACATTGGAACCGGGCCAGATTTCAATTTACAGATTATTCATTCCAAATTTCCATTTCTATAGATATTTTAGTAAATTTGTATGTTCCAAAAGTAATGAGTTATTCACATTGTTGTTAATTATTAAAAATAACATTGACCTTTTTATTTATATTTTACGTAGGTACCTACTATGTAAAATGTGTGGTAGGTAATTGGTAAGTATACAGCTTACGACTTAAGTCAGTAAGTACGTTACCATTAGCTGGCCAATACTTGTTAGTACCTATAAAAGCCTAATTTCAGCGTTAACCAATCTACAACTGCATCATTTATTTTTTTTAGGTATGATTAATATCTACAGCATGGATATCAAAGCCATTAACTTCAGGTTACTGTAAAACTACCTATCTGCCTAATTTAAATACCTAATAAATAGTTAGTACTGCTTCGATATACATTTTCAAATAATGTTTTAATCGGTAGTTGGTTAAATAGATGACTATGTGGGTTGACTATATATATTATTTTAATTCTCCACTAAGAAGAGGTAGGTATAGTTGGATAGGTTGGTTTTTAAAAATTTAAATGTTTTAATTGTACTATTTTTTTGATAGTAATAAGTGAATAAGTTAGAACCGTTTATTGTCTGAAAACTATGGTTTATTGCCAATTGGTTTTTCGTGTTGCTAATTATGTAAGGCTATTACTTCTAATATATTTAGATTGTACCTACCTAGTTTAAAATATTTAACAATTATGTCACTGAGTCAATATAGATAGTTATAATAATATTAAACATTTCTAATTTAATGTTAAAATAATATTTAAAAATTAAAATACACTTATACTCATTTATGCCTGTCACTTGTTCATTATCCGATTATTCAAGGATATAATATCATATATCAGTATTATTAATTATTAATTATTATGAATTACGATAAGCCGGATTATGTAGGTGTAGTGACCGGGTACCTACTACCTACCCAATATTATAATATTATGCATTGTCTTTATTCATAATTTTTGCTGTAACATATATACTGACTGTTTTATTCATTATTAATGCATATTCAAAATTAACTAGAATTTAAGTATAATTTTATGTTCTTTATTTTATTTTACAAATTTCTTTATTAAGAAACAATTTTGATAATTATTATTAAATTTGCAATGATATTAAATTATATAATTGAAAAAATATTTACTTTGCATTAGGTACATATTTTATACTTTTGTATTTATTGATTTTGCCCATTTGAAATAAAATATAATATTCATGTTATTTATCTTCAACCAATAGGATACAAAATATATAAATATCTTGATACAGAAAACATAGCGGTGGCCACTGGCCAATAATATCCTTAATTAATAATTATTTTTTCTGAATTGTAGGTTATGTGTATTATGTATATCCATACCCTAATTATTTCTCATACGTTTTTTTAAACTCCATATTAACACGTTAAAACTAGCTTGGAACTCAGTGAAATTAATTTCATCCAAAAATGTAGGATATTTTTTAATATTATAAAAATATTTATGTAACGTTGATCAAAAATATACGAGAGAAAACTATGTAGATAGGTATTTATTTGTTTATATAATTGTTGTTGAAAAATTGTATTAAATGATTGATGATATAAAATTGTACAAAACGATTGATGTCAAAGAATAAATATTCATATTCTCAATTATTAAGGTGCTCTTTCAGATATTGTTTATTAATTATTTTAAATTTAATATGTATATCATTACCTAATGCTAAATATTTTTTCATTGCTGTTATTATAATTATACTAAATACTAATTAGTAATTACACAAACAAGTCAATAAACCATATCATATAAATGTTTTTTTTTACCATTATTCTAAGTACCTATATTATATGTTATGAAGTTTATAAATTACATATCTAATGGTCTGATTACAACAACAAAAAACTACTATAGCATTACAATATTGATAATGGCACAGTATTGTAAAGTTAATTGATAATTACTATGATTTATATTTTAACAACACATACAAACTATTTCCCAACTCCTAAATTTAAATTACCTGTATGAAGTAGGTAATGAATATATATGTATCATTTTTACAGAACAAAATATTTGATTCTACAAAAACTGGTAGAAATATTATTCTGAAAGTACGGTCATGGCTTGAAGCCAATTGGCATAAATCAATTACACTAAGCTACATGGTAAATTAAAATTATTTAATTTTAAACAAACAATAAAATCATAAAGTTTGGAATTATAAGTTAAATACATACTAAAAACAAACTAAACATTATTATTTTTATATAGGAACTTCGAGATATTGAAAACTCGAAAACATTACATTTATGGTTCTAAAAAAATATATAAAATATATAAACTTAGTGTTGTTTTTGGTTTACCTATACAATTTATAAATTCATACTTAATGAGTGTTTATAGAATGTTATTCTAGTGTCTTATCGGATAATAATATGATAATGAACATTTATAAAATTAAAATACATACTATAAATCTGACAAAGGCTTAATAAAATATATTGTTAAGTTAACATAAAAAAAATTACACTATTGTATTTTTTATTTTAAAATTATCCATCACATAAGAATTTAATGCCTTGACCAATAGCATTTAGAAAAATAATACTATTCTTAAATGATGTCGAAGTAAACATCAATTTGGTTTTATCACAGTTAATATATAAATAATTATGATTTTATGATAGGTATATAACAAAAAAATAATGTTGCGACTTAAAGCTCTTCATTAAATTGTTTATTTCTTCTTCGCCTTTTAGCTCTACTATTTGATAGCAGTTCACATGCTTGCTGTACTTCGAAGAATCGATTTTGCACATCTTTCCTAGTTACATCATCTTTAGCTTTATCTGGATGGTATTTAACTGCTAATGTTCGACATTGATTTTTTATTTCATTTTGAGTAGCCCCTGATCTTAATTCCAGCACCTTAAATATAAAATAATAGGTATGGTTGATTATAACTTATATGTAAATATATGGACATCATTTTAACTCCAAATATAATGTTCATCAATAGAACACAGATTTTTATGCACTAAAAAGTATCATAATATGCAGTAAAAATAATGAAAATATGCAAACATTTTTATTGTTTGAAAGTAAATTTAGCAACTTAATTGCAAGGTACTTAATGCAAAACAAAAACTTTTCTACTTAAATTGCTCAGCAAGATTATGAACCAGAAAGTTAACTTCCTATCAAAAATTATAAAATTGATATAAGTTAACAAAAAAAATAAGTTTTTAGTCAACAAGTGGTATTATTAAAACTGTCTATTTGACAATGTATTATAATATTATAATTGTATTAGATTTTGAAAACAGTAACAATTTAATTTCACTTCAATATTTAATAAGTATCAAAATATGCATTAATATGCAAAGTTATGACTTGTAATGATAACTGATAAAAATCCATAAATATAAAAAGGAAACAATTAATATACCTACAATTGCAAAAAATCTGCACACAATTCATAAATAATAATGTTGTCTAAGTGTATAGAAATTCTAAATATTTTTAAAAATTCATTCAATGTTAGTTTACATAAATTTAGCTTTAATCTATTTCATCATATTTCAATAGCAAATTACATGTTTAATTTAGTTTTATTAAATTGTGTAATTTTACCTTAAAAGCATTTTGTTCACCCGAAGGATCAGATAGTGAAACTATTTGTCGCCAAGTCTCCAACCACCCATGTTCTTGGGCGAATTGCCATACATCACTAAATGATTGTTTTACATCTAACCACCAGGGTGAACTGAAAAAATGACCTAGTGCCTCGTGGAATGGTACTTCGTCTCCATCTTCATCAGTCACTTTGGCGTTGAAATACAAATAACTACTCCATAAAGCCATGTATAATAAACAACACATACTAATCACAACGATTCGCCTGCAAATTTAATTAGATAAATAAGTAAATATTGACAGGGCATCAACAAAAGTTTTCCAAACAAATAAGTTATTTTGAAAAAATATTAAAAATTTGAATATGATTCATAAATTTTTTTAATACTTTTTTTATTATAACTTCTTACAATATTTAAGTTGTATTTTTCATAATAGCTTACTTTAAGGTGCTTGGGGTCTTTTGGTTTTTTGGTCTCCACCGTTTTTCCAAATGATCAAATGACCATGCTGCAGTTAATATCATTATGGCAAATGATGTAGATTCATCAATATCGTAGCCCCATTTATCAAAAATAAATGATTTCAACGGATTACCAACCATGGGTACTAAGTACGCACATATTAAAGGCCATTTAATAGATCCTGTTTCATGACCAATATTTCCCACGGCCCATACACCTAAAAATTAATCAACAACAGTATATAAGTACTTGGTAAATATTAAATTAATTTTACATAATAATTTAAGAACTCATATGTGGAGTGTAATGGAAGATTCTACTTAATTTTTAAGTGTATAATAAATCGTCATAACATGGCAGTATGGCAGGACAAATGACGGTAACAAAATTATACGAGTTTAACCATATTTTTGTTTTTAGTAATTAATGTAGCCAACCAAAGCCAACACTTTATCTACGTTATTGAATTTCTTACTAATTATTAATTAATAATCACATATTTTGTCTAATTATACATCAACAATACATAGATATTAAGCTAAGATCAATTTTTTTAATTCAAAAATGAATAATCAGAGGACAAATATTATTAAAATAAATTTTAGAAAGCAATATGACAAAATTTATAACGTGAGTACTACAATAATAATAATTTACTAACTTGGCGGTATGGTCACAGACTATATTTCATATAGTAATATAGTATGGTTTTAAATGTACATATATATATATGTGTGTTCTTAATTAAATATTATAATACTGATGTCTGACATACATAAAATTAACAAAACAATAATGCTATAGAAAATATTATTTTAGTGTGGTCTCCATAGCGGCATAGCGTTAATACTTAGAATATAAATGATGAATTACTTACCTAAAGCAGCAGCTAGAGGAGTAAATACTTGTAACCATTGCCAACTAAGACCTGCAACATTGTCTTCGGGTATTGCTAGAGATGCAACAGTACTGAAAAGATACGCCACTACTACCATTCCAGTGAATCGAACCGTAGAAAACGGTGGCTGAAATATAGTAAAACACATCAGACATTATAGTTTAAAGTTTAAATAATAAATATTATACTATGTTATAGATTGTAAGATTAGTTAAGACATGCTTTTAAGTTAATTTTTGGTTCATTCTTAATTATCGTACACATTATTTTCATTTTCTATTGAACAAAATATAATTTACTTAAATTATAACATTTACACATATTTTATACACTTAAATTGAAATATTTTTATTTTTAATAATTTTTAAAATAATATGTAGGTACACTAAATAGGTATATAAGTGTATTAATACTATTGATTATAATAAAATGCCTAATCACAGATATATTATACAACTACATAATAATTAAAATACGTTTAAATACTCGGGTGCCAAATAGATAGCCGTCATTGTTATACATTGGTTAATTAGTTCTAATTTCTGTAGGTTGTAGGTATCTCATTGCTGTGATGATCGATTATTATTTTACAGTTCAAAATCTATCAAATCAATCATCCCAAAATACTAATTAATATATACTAATAATATATTGTATGTTTAAGAAATATGTTTTCAAAAACATTCTCCAACGGTTTTTCTAAAGCCGTGAAGCCCCGTCGGAGAATAATATTTCTGTTTTAGGGAATAAGACAAAATATGAATGGTAAAAAAATACATGGAAAATAATAATAACAATTTTGATTGATTAAAAAGAAAATGGAATGATAAAAAAATTGGTACCTCACCTCCGTTGATAAGCCCCATTATGTCAAGGGTCACTTGCGCGACCCTCCCTTTACATACTGTATATCTGGGACCAGTCGAAACCGCCCACAGCCGGCCCTACGGATCGCGGACACGTCGAGACGTGCACCGTTCACATCCGTCATGTGTTCGGACGAGCGGGGCGGAATCGAACGGCCGTTAAGCCGGTTGCACTCTCTGCCGGAGGTCCGGGGACTTTCCTCAGGTCGAAGTGTGGACAATCGGTAACCGCTCGGTTACCGCGCCAAGAGTGTAGACCCGATGGTAAGGTAACGGAGGTGAGGTGAAGGGTATGCGTCTGAACGTTCCTTATATACTTGCAGTTGCCAACGGACCGTCACAAGTGAGAGCGTTTCGGGGTCAATAATCGCCATCTAGCGGTAAGATTGAACGCCACTAGTTTATTGAACGTGCGCAAGACGTCGCTAACGTATACGCTTTGATATCATTATTGGTAAGTATCTCGAATCCTCGTGATACCGTTGATCTTGTTAATATTATGCAAATTGGCAGTAAATGCCAGTAATATTACCGAAACTGGTTGAACGAAAAAAAACCGTTACAATACTATAGAGTTTTAATCACTGAACTATATACCAGGGTATTATAGAGTTCAGAGGTTTTAATATACGTGTAACCGCATTAAACCATGTACATTTTATTAAATAAAATTAATTTCATGTTCGATAAGCCTCAAGGGGTGTGTGTTCACAATTACCGTAATGTCATGTGCATTCCGAAATAATATTATAATTTTTAACATCTTACAAATAAAAATAATAAATATACCAATATTGTAATTTATATTATTAAGAATTAGTATTATCAGCGAACGGTCTAACCGGAATGTAACAACACGTCAACACGGTCAAAACTCAAAAGTCAAAAGTACCTAACTTTCAATCGTTGAAGATTATAAATTCAACTTCGCGGTCGCGATAGTCAATATGGCAGTGTGTGAGTAGATACTACGACTACATTTTTGCAACCTCATTTCGGTAAGCCAATTAGAAAATAATAATATTTTATACGAGTACACGACACGACGAGTTGTGAACCCTCCTTAATAGTAAGTAATGTAATATATCATTTCTAAGAAATAAAGGTGATTAACCTTCATATTGTGTTTGTGTAGTATTCTCAAGGTTAAATTCCTAACATGTCCAAGTGCCGAACTCGCCTCACAGTCCACAGAAGGGGTCGCGGGCCGGTTAACAAATATCATTTTTCGAATATGATTTTTGATAGGTAGCGAAAAAAATGTTATATTATTTATATTTAATATTTATATACTATAGTAGTATAATGGTTGGTGAGCTTTACATACGGATTTTTACTCAAGGCTCAAGTCTTTTATCCAACAAAACCAAATTAAAGGTATTGTTGTGATTTGTTACCCTCACTCTAGCCTTTTATGTTGTTTTCAAAGCAGTAAAAAAAGTCTCATACAGCAGGGTAGGTTTATTATATTTTAGAATGATCGTAAGACTATGACACATATTAGTATGGTAGATATAATATAAATATATAATAATACATTCTATTTTTACAATACCCAAATGAAAAAAACATGTACTATTGTACTAATAGATTTTATAACTTTTATATAAGTTAAAATTATATATATTTATGAAGTAGTATAATATATAAGTATAATATATACCAGATACCTATTGCTATAATAGCCTATAACTGTAAAATTATATTATGTTAAAAGTATTAATCATTTTAAACACTTATAATTTTGTTTTTACATCATGTCATTGAATGATTAATATAGGTATATTTTAGTCAACAGTTAATTTATTATAAATATTTATATTACAGCCCTTCATATTATTTTTCTTTAAGATTCTAATTATTATTTCATTATTTTTATTCACCAGCGTACGTAAATAAGCATCATAAATGCGCGTTACACAAATGTACAATCGTTGGGAAGTCGTAGATATACACATATTATACAAATTATTGTATGAGATAAGAAACTGTAATAAAATATTATTGTTGAACCACAGGTAAACAAAGATTAAACCATACAACATAATATAGATGGAAATATCCGATAATGAACAATAAATTAAATAGGTAATAAAAGTATAGTAAATTTAGAATTTTTTCAAATCATAGCCTATATTTGTTTTTTTCGTTTAGATAAATGTATTAAATAATGAATATTATAAGATTTATAAACGATAGATTTATTAGATAGTTATTGCGGCATTTGTATAGAATTACTGGACCAATAAGAACAATAAACTTAACCACGTCACACAAAACAACCACGTATACCTAAGTAAATAATATGTAGGAATATTATACATAAGTATAATATGCATTAGGCATCAATAATCAACAGATATATATATGACTGCGACCATATGTGTTTAGTGTTATAACTTATACCATATAATTTAATTCCATGGAACTGTTCATTAATTTTATTGATTTTGATCATTCTGGTCCGATAAATGTATAATAATATATGACTAGATATATATTATAAACCTACGCATTATACAATATTACAATATAATATATGGTTGACCTATATATATATTTAAAAAAAACATCGTGTTGTGTCCTGTGAGCTGCTTTATATCATTGTAATTATTATGTCCGAATTCTTAAAATAGGTAGCTCGAAAAATAATAACGATAGAAATAGGTAGATAATCGAGGTAACCGAGTTTCAATAACGAATGAGATAAAAAATATTATTAATATGTCATCGGCCGTTGATGAATCGCTTCGGCATGTATATATATTATTATGTAGGTGGAAAACGGATCGCGTTCCATTTCTTTCGTCTGACACTTTTTCAAACCGACCGAGACGTTTCCGGCTGCGTCCGCGTCACATCGTAAACGCAATGTATAAGTAGTTATTTATAAGTATGCCAACGTACGTTAGGAAAGCTAACATAGTACAAACCTACCCACCGTATATATTATTTTCATCGACAACGGATCTAGCAATATCGTCGTCGTGTGCTCGTGTCGATATTCAATAATTAATACACGTCGTAAATTAGGTATATAATATGCCGGGTCCATAATTAATGTTGAAAACATTCATGTTGTGGGTGGGTGAAGTTATACGATCTTAGGACTGGTAAAAAAAATCCATACTGTGTAGTGTGTAATCACGCACGTGAAAAAAAAAGGCTAACGTGATATGTGTATCTTCTATGAATACCTACGGATTACTGGAAAAACGTAAACATAATAAAGGGAGAAATAAGATACGTATATTATACCATTGATTATAAATACTAGTATATAATATATTATATTATAATCAATATAACGTATAAGTAATGGTAAATATTAATACCTAGATTACCTACTCATGCTGGGTACTATTTTTAAATGTCACACCTCCAGACCTCCATAATTATAATGTAATATATTATTATAATACTAAACAGTAAATACGTGGACATTACACCGCCTAGTGGATGTAAAAATGACAAAATACAATATTCTACCTGTTGTAAAATCATTTTTTACATTCTTATAGACAATACTGTATTTTTGGTGCACGCAAACCGACGAGTATCTATTTACATGCCGTGTAAATGTATAAAAGTCTAATTCTACACGTCACATCGAGGTTATCAGGACCATAACCTTCCACCCCAGATAAATCCAATACCAGCGCTCACCTTTTCGTACACGCGGACCATGTAGTCGACTTTTTTCATGTACTTCTCGTCCTTGTTGGCGTCGGCCACGTACTCGCCGATGTAGAACAGGTCCCTGAGCCAACCGAATCCGAAGTACCCACCGAACGTGCACCACCAGAGTACGCCCTGCAGGTCTCTGCCCAAGTAGAAATGGTGCAGGCCGCACACGCCGCCTACCAGCCACAGCAGATACGTAAGTATTTTGCTCTTGTTGTGATTACTGCTGTCCTTGCTCTTGTTGTTAGTGCGGCTCCGATTGTTGCTGTTCTCTCCGAAGACACCTTTGCCCATAATTCCCGGTAACCCAAACATTCGTGCGTATACGCGTAAATGCGTAGAGGTAGGTATTTATAATAATAATTAAATATGTAATAATACGTTGCACTAATAAGCGAGTGTCGTAGCTATACGACAAGTCGCTGCAATACGAGTACGAGTGAAATTTCTGTACCGGGCACGATACGTTAACGCGTTACCGATCCGTAATCGTTACTGTCGCGTATATAATAATAATAATAATAATAACACAATAACGCGATCGCCAGGCCCCCCCGAACACGTATGCGCGGCGCTTGGCGTCTGGTGGTGCCGAACAAGTGGCACGGGTAACGGGATTTCCGGATGTAGGCCACGCAGTTCAACAGTTGGTCGCGGTCCCCGTGAACGAACCGCATTCACGACGATGACGTCACATACGGCGCAGGCGCTCGCGAGACGTTCAACGCCGAACTGGTTGTCGTGGGCCGTCGCGGAGATGCGTTCCACTGCAGCAGTACCTGTATAATATAGTACCTACCCACTACTAATTTCTATACTGGTCTATACTTAAGACTATCTACTTGTTGTACCTACTGGCCATCATACGATTCAGACCGACGTATAGCCGTATAGGATATTATACCTATCGTCGTCTTTTGGTCATTTCGTGTTCGTACTTACGAATTACGATCTGCGGTGACCACAATAAATTTATAGGATGTCTTGATAACAGTATGGTATGATAATATACCAATACGAATAGTGATCAAAGAATATTATTATTTTCGTTTAATAATTAAATGAAAATTAAAGGTAATTTCTACAAAAACTCGATAAACCATAGATATATTAGATAGTATACAACTTGTATAATATATCTATGCGATAAACACGATGATTTTATAACATGTAAATGGGTGATAATATATTATATATGGATAATAGATATCTTATTGTACTATGGACTATGGTATTAAGTTGGTATATTATATTAAGTCGAAGAAGTCGAAACACCAGTGCACCATTAACAGTGATCAGGGAAAAGCTATTATCGGCTGTTCCATTTTAAACAAACAATTTTACTCATAAGACTTATATTAATCACCCGGAAAACTTAATTGACCTTAATACCGAAGAAGTGAAGAACACAACTAAACTATTGAGACTTCGGAGTCTATGGCGTACCTATTGTTCATTTGACATTTTCAAATTCAATATTTTTGGCAAAAATTAATTCAAACTACCGTATTATAGATACCACTAGTAAAATAAATTACTTTAATACCAATATAATTAATATATTATAAAATATACTTAGTTAGGTACCTAGTAATTTAGGCTGACAAACAGTCTTGCTCAAAATCGTTTTCCGATTGCAATGATTTATCATTGAATTTAAATTATTAATTAACACATAGATTTCAGTGACTTACTCCTCAATCCTCAAGAACCAGGTTAGAAGGAATGTATTAAGCATACTAGGTAGGCACTGCAAGGTACCGACTATACCGGATACTTATAAACTATAATATTATGTATAAATTAATAAATAGTATAATATTATCGTTATTATCATTACATAATTCACTTGTGTATTGAGTTAGAAGGCTAGTTAAGACTTTGTAATTTTAACCCTAAAGCCCCCTATCTTTGATACTGGTTAGACTCTAAGCTTAAATAACATGTTTTGTTAGGTAGATATACATACAACTTACAAGCATTCTGTATTAAAATAATATCGGTATAGAACGCCGTTTTCAAACTATTATTTGGACTTGGGAGTGCTGGCTTGATAGTTCTGATAAGTTTTTATAGTAGGTACCTACCCCGATAAATATATTTATATATTAAATTAAAACACCCCCCTCCCCCTTTTAAAAAAATCTGGCGTGCTACACCGACTGGTATATAGGTATGCCGTTGCATATTATTTTATGTTATTTTAATAGTGTCATTGCATATTATATTATGATATATCACGTATACCTACATTATAGGTATCTCCTATAAGTTGGTTGTAGGTACCTAAATACCTAATATCTATTATAATATATAGTTGTAAATTGTAAATAATTAATAACATGTTTTCTTTTCTAAATATATAGTGTTAATAGCATGGACAACACATTACTACATGTAGTAGTTCGTGGTTAATAGTTATCAGTTTATCACTATTAGGCTAACATATTATAATATAATTAAGAGGACGCTACCCATGCATTTATTGTCTCCGTCTTACACACGCACGACATGGCTAATTTCCGTTCTACTAGTTTCAATAGTGTGTTGTTAATTTTAATATTAGAGTGAATTGACCTATTATCATACTTTTAGGGAAAAAAATTATCTATGATTAAGCGTTGGCGATTTTTCAATATTTTTATTTTCAAGTAAGATATGTGTATGTGAAGTATCAAACATTAAAAATACTCATATCTCGCTTGAATATTTAAATATCGAATACAAGTCAACGCTTAAGCACAGATAATGTTATTATAATATTATCTAAAAATGTTATAATAGGTCAATTCACTCTAATATAAAAAATAACAGCATATTATTGAAACTAGTGAACGAAAATTTTGTATGTCTTAAGTGTATAAGACGAAGACAACAAATATATGGGTAGTGTCTTCTTAATACACCTATGTATATTATTTAAATTTTAAACATTAAAATAGGTTTAGGTATCGCAATAATAAGTAATTACCATGTTAAAATGTTAAATTGTATTTAGGTACAGCTAATGTCTTAACTTTTAAGTTCTGCAGACAGACCTAACTCTGGCGTTATCCACCTTAAAAAAATTTTATTTTTATAATTATTATATTCATTATTTAATATTATAATGTTGTGATTATAGGTACCTCGTACTTATTTGATAAGTTAATAGTGATTTATAAATTTAAGATTCTGTACCAATTGTTCAAACTCCAATAACAAAGTATAATACTGAAAACTGGATCACCTACTGATGTATTTAGTAGAGTAGGCTGTAAATTTGAAAATAATTTAATAACTCACTAGCTATGTGCACTCTGTAACTACCTAGTTGAAAGTTTGAATACAGTATTTTAATTTATTATTAATATATTAGTTATACTTAATTTGAATTAGCACATAGGTATTCAACGATGTCCAGTGTTAATAGCCTTTACAAAATATAAACGTTATTTTTATTTTATACATTACAATTTCAACGTTGAAAAATTTTTTGTTAATTGTGCAATGGAGTTTTCGATTACTTACTCATGATAGTCATATTTTATATCCAGTTAGTCATCCGACTTGCACACTTGTTATTGCGTAATAAACTCATGTATTATTTGCGTCGTCAAAAGGATTCTTTACAGTCTAATATAGACACATGAAAACTTTCAAAAATCAGACGACGCTACAGACGACTCAATTATTTTAATTTTTAACACGATGGTCGGCTTTATTATTATTATTATTGTTGTTGTTATTATTATTATTATATTCTGTGTTATTATCATGCCAAATTGAGGTTCAATAAAGTATAAACGTGTTAATTTAAAAACGTATACTTACCTAGTTACCTACATTAAATACTTTACAGGGAATCGATTATCGTCCATCTCTAATTAACGCAAATAGCATAGGTACTTTAGAGTTGTGGTATTACGTATTATAACCATAGCCCATAGATATATAGGTAGGTATTTCAATCGTATATAATTTATTATTTACAATCCACATTATTATAAAATAAATAAGTAGGTAATATCTAATGAGTAACAACATATAGCCATATAGGTCTTAGACTGCTTAAGCCATAAAGGATATTTTAATAATTTAATTTAATATTTTTAATTAATTAATATTTAATATACTAGATAGGTATCGGTATGAATCAGTATATCTGACTATATGAGTGTATTGAGTAGGTATATTGTATAAATATTACATATATTATGTATATACCAATATAATCTAATTGTAAACATAGACAACCTGTATAATACATAATATAACTATTTAAATTTAATACCTAATAATATTTTTGTCTAAAATACAGTTAGGTACATTTTTTTACGCATAATTGTTTAAAAACAAATACTTCCATATAATGCAATGACTTAAGGTTAATAAAATATATTAAATTCGGATTTTTGACAGTGAAAAAATACTTATGCAAAAAATAATTATGTATATTATTATATACTTCACCAATCACAATACAGTAGGTATGTAGTATGTATACCTAATATACAATACAGTAATACATATATATGTTAATATATAGATTACGACAAACGGAATTCTGTTCCATTCTACTTGGCATAGCCATATTAAACACATACCATTACCTATACCTGCAAGTAATAATCACTATATATAGCTCATAGCTATATAACAATAATACTAATTATATATTAATGTATAATAATAACCGATATGGTTGTACCGATATGTACACAGTACTACAATAGTACAGTACACTAACCTTGTAAGTATTTTAGTATCATTATGTTTTTGTTCTGCAGATAATGCTTGGGAAAAAAGGATATACAAACGTAAATTTATTTAGATTCACCTCCTAGCTAACATTCTAAAACTTAAATTAATTTCAAAAAAATGTTATTCAATTAATAACTGATAATAATATTAATTATATTATTATACATATAATATTCAGTTTAAGTTTAAAAATAAAATTATCATTTATTACTTTATTAGTATTTATAAAGTGTCTTTAAAAGTTCAATCCATTATAGCGTCCTTACTCTGCCAAACGTTCCACTATATATAAATAATAAATATACCTACAATTGGCGTAAGGAAGTACCTATGTAATAGTTTGAGCATTAAAGAGAATCCAGTTTTATACTTTAATAATTGTTATATTTAGTTGTAATTATTGAGCAAGATAATCCAGAATTTGATTATAATTTTAACTGAAAGCTGCTGTTTTTTGTAAAAAAATTCAAATATAGGTACTAGAAAAAGATAAAATAAGTAAACCTATATACACTCAAATAGTCAACTATTATAATAATTTAATAATATACATTTTTTAGTCATTTATTTTAGATCTTATGCCAGTTGCACTTGTTACCAAACTTAAAATTATTAGTTTGTACTTTGTACGCACTACCCAGTACCCAGTAACCAAATGGCCAAATCCTGAAAAGATCGAGATAATTCAATAATTTTAAGCAAAAAATTAATCTTCTGTTTGGGGGAGTGAAATTATACTTAAGTAACTGTATAAAGTGACCTGGTGACTTTGATGCGAACGTTTTTAAAAATAGGAATCACTATTAATTATTTCTATAATGTATAATACGTATATAATTTTGTTTTAGTTTATTGAATTTTTTTTTTTATTAACGTTGATTGTATATTACAATATTGCTATACCAATATATTTTTCTTATTTTTTCAATATATAAATTAATTTACCTATAAACCTATATATACTTCATACTTCATAGCTATTCGCCCAACCAGACTACATATTAATTTAGGTAGATTCGTCCTAATAGTCTACGCTCACTGCCCATTGAATGGTCGTGGTAGGTATTCCCGAAAAAATCAATTAGTCGTTGTTTTCGTATAATTTTACAATGAATTTCTATGTGGTTATTACTTATTGATTACTATAAAAATGTATTTATTCCTACTTACCTACTTATATTTGATATTTATTCAAAAATAGTTATGATGTTTTTAAAAAAGTACTTAAGGTGACATGTGTAGACTGTAGGTATGTTATTACGATTTAATATACATTCGCAAGTGTATAAGTTCTTTATTAATTTTATAAGTAGGTACATATAACTAAAATATAATGTTATACTTTTATAGGTACCTATCACAGTTTAGTTTATTGTTACTCCCGTCTCCCTCAAATCGCAATAAAAGAAAATTCGTTTGTATATATGTTAATTTACAATGTTCAATTTATTAAATCCTACCTAATAATACATTTTTAAAAACGTTAGGTACCTACCTATTAACCATTAACCAAGTATACCTATTACTTATTACATAGGCGCAACTAACAAGGGTTAAAATTCTGAAGGTGCTACAGTCCACCCTAACAAAACTATTAATTTAAAATAACCCATAGGGAGCTAAATCAATAAGGGATATTTGTTGGGGGGGTGGAGACTTAATCTTAGTCAAGGGGATAAGCCCCTTTTATTAAATCTTAGATAGAATTGTAGAAACTTAAAAAAAAAAAAATACATTTTATACGTACCTACGTATTATCATTGAATATAGTATTTATAATCAATGGTATTATTCACACTTGACAAACTTATCAACGAACAAGAATACTTTTATTTTAATATAGTAATTTCGAACTTCCATAACTTTAAAGAAAATCTAAGAAAGCCTATGAAACTACTTAACTATTCAAACACTAATATAGGTATCTAATACTTATTACTTCTTATGATTTACGAATTAATATAAAGATTTTGAATTATCCTATTAAAATATTAAAGGCTTAAAATTAAATATAATTATCTAATTCTCGCCAGTTCTGAAATTGCAAATTAAAAATTATTTTGTAGTTAAAAAAATATAAAACTATTATTTTTTTTACCTAAGTATTGAAGATTTAAAACAAGGTTTCTTATATGTAGTTCATAGTTTCATATCCTGGGGCCTGGACCTCCACACGAAAATACTCAGTAAGGTCCAGTATTCTTTTTTTTAAAGAAATAAATTGATAATATTAGGTACTGTAACCAAAAAAACTAAAAAGTATATAATTTTTACAGATTTTTTTTGTTGATACTTTAAACTCAAATTTGAACAAAATTACTCATTTAAATGAAAAATAAATATTTTTTTATTTTTTTTTTTTTATTGATCTTTATATATACCTCGGCAGTTAAGGCCATTAGTTAATCTCTTACATACTAATTACAGTTTTTTTACAGTTTTAGTGAAGTTTACATTATGTTTCATTATCAAATAAATATTTATTAGTTATTTGCAGGTTGCAATTTGAAAAAAAAATTATTCGTGGGTACTTTAAACTATATACTTAAAGTATATTATTATATTATATACCTATACATACTATGACATTTCCAAATGCAATTTTTTCTGTAAAAAATGGATTTAACCAATTGTATTACAGTATTAGGTATCATTAAATACTAATAGAAAATAGTAGGTACCTTTAATAAATTACTTAAATAGCAATAATATCATAAAATATACTTATTAATTATAAGATAACTGACAGTCTTCACTGAGAAACGTTTTTCGTAATAATATATCGATATTATAATTATTATATCATTGAATTCAAATTTACCCTATCCATTGCATTATTACAATTTACAGTGACCCACATCCACACGACACCTACAGGCTACGGCACAGACTGTACAGCACTACCATGGCTAAATAACCAAGTCTTGGCCAACCTAATTTTTATTATCCTTTTATGTAATCACTGATAACCACTTGTTATCTAATATAGTAATATTTATCATTCATTCATGAAAAATGGAATGAATCATAATAATACTGAATATTGATAACTCGACAGTCGTCTCGACTGAAAAGTGGAAAGTCTAAACTTATTCCGGATGTTTAAAAGATATTTTACATTTTTAAACACTGACTTGTTTAATGTTTTCGGGCAAAATAAACAGTAAACTAATATCTCAAAAATGGCTTGCAGCTCATTAACACCTAATGTGTTCATCTCAGAACTCGATCAGATTATGAACATCTTGGAACGAGGCACAATCGTCACACGATTTTATTTGAAGAAGCGGCCTGAGAAACGAACACTGAAGCTACGCAAGGAAACACGACAGATTCTCTGGTCAAGGACAAGCAGTAGCAACAATAAAACCTTTGATGGCTCTTGTAATTATATGTTTTAGTTGAATTAATATCTATGCAACTATATAATTATTATATAATTATATTGCACTATTATCTGTGTAATGTGTATTGAACATTTTATGTATGATTTTTCTATTTTAGTGGACCTCAAAGACGCCAAAGAAGTACGCTGTGGTAGAAATAGTAAAGAATTTGATAGATGGCCTGATGAATTGAAGAAATTTGAAGCGTCCAAATGCTTTGTCATATTTTATGGCAACGAATTCAAATTGAAAACTCTGTCCATAGTTGGTATGTTAATTTATTATATAATTATAACTTTCAGGGTAAATTCTATAAATAAAAAAAGGTAACTACTTCGGGTACTAATTCTTATTATGAATAACTGGACATAACACTGTGAAGATTGTTTATAAATATTTTAATTTTTATTGATAACAATATTATGATAATTTAAAATATTTTTTTTTTATTATCTTAATCAAACAAATTCTAAAAATGTTTACTAAAAGCGATGAAAAACAATGTTATATACCTAGGTGATTTATAATCAATTTAAATAATAAAATTAAATAAGCAATACAATATTTGTTCTTACTTACCTATATTATACTCAGTGGTGTATTTAAGAATTTGTCATGGGGAGGGTCCAGATAATTTTCAAAAAATAGAGCAGTGGTGGGCAAAGCCCCCCAAACCACCCATTTACTCTTTATTAAATAAATATACCATATTTATAAAACGATTTAAAATTTTTTAGTTTTTAATTATTGAATAATAATATATACGAAACAAATTTTAAAAAAAGTGGGTAAGTGGATATCGCCCTGCTGTACAGTAGATTACATGTGGAATGTAAAATGAATTGTATTAAACTTGAATTCAATGATATAATATCATTGTATCAGAAAATTGATTCTGAGCGGGGACAGTATGTCAGTCAGGATATTTTATATTGTTATTATTTATTATAGCCTGTAAGTTGAATTAATATTGAAATATATTTTTTTTTATTCATTTCATTTCATTTTGTGATAAACAAAGCGTTAGAAATTAAAATCTCATTTTTAGCGGTTTTTTTTGTAATTTGTCAGTGGTTTTTCCCGTGGCATTAAATAACTATTGAGTAAATCAAAAAAAATGACCTCCCTAAAGTACCATTTTGATCTAATTTGCTAAAAGATAAGATACTATTTATTGAAATCAAAGCACTCCTTCTGGTAGAAATTGTGTATATAGGATAAAAAAAAAAAATAAACACCATTGTAAAACCACTTGCTTACTAGCTTCATTGCTCGGCTAAGAATCAAATATAGTTATGTTGTAACTTATAACTAATAACAAAAAAAATCACGATATTAATTGAAAATGTTCATAACTGAAACTTCAAAAATGTTAACAAAAACCTTCGTATCGTATGATAAAATTTATTTTTCTTAATAATGTAAAAACACAACATTTAACATGTACAAGTCAATGGAGGGGGTCCATGGACCCCCCCCCCCCCTACTGATTATACTCATTCTCAAAACGGGTGTACACAATTTTAACTATTGCATCTAAGTACAACAATTAAAAGTACTTAATTAAATTTTCCCTTTTAGATGTAACCTGTATACTTAATTTGTATTTGTTTGTTATTAAGCTAATATACTATATTATAAAATTAGTTGTTTTATACAAACCATTTTACTTATGAAATCCCAAAAATGTTGTAGATAATAATTAGGGCCCGGATTTCAATGCAAAGTGCATCTTTTTTTGGGTGATCTTAGACAATGCTTTCCAAGTACATAATTTGTTTCATGAAACAGATACTTCAACAGTGAAACTTTTATTTGCATTTTTTTAGTTTTAATGCATATTAATTGTATATTGTATAACTCCAGTAACGAATTTGATTCATCTTCTAGGGTGGGGGGGGGGGATATCCTTTTGGTCCAAAAATTCTACTTTTAAATTTTAACTATTCACCCACTAAGGCCTTTACAAAGGAAAAACATGAATCCAATAGTAACATTTGTAGGTCGTGATTATAATTTATAAACACTCTGAACTCAGAACTTTTAATCAAATTTTCATCTAATTTCGGTTTTTCTTTTAAAAATAAATGTCTAATAAATTATTTTAAATGTATTGTTAATTTTATATTAGGTATAAAATAAAAAAAATAATAAGAATATAACTTTAATAAAACATTGCGTTGAAAAAATGATTTTAAATGTAAATTTTTTACACATTCACTGCGGATCATATTTTTGTATACTTGTCGTGACACTGAAAAAATTCTAGTTTTAAAAAAAATTTCCTAAAAATTGAAAGATTAAAATATCAGTGAACGGTTTGCACTTGATTATGAAGCAATGCTCATAGAAGACGCTGACAAAAAACCAAAAGTTTAATCGTAACACTGACCAAATTATAGTCCATTAAATAACAAGGTACATGACGCCATTCAGCATATGCAAACTGTATAAAATTACACCATTTAGACTCATCCGCAGTGAACGTGTTAAGGGAATTATTGCAGTAAAATACATTTTGAGCTTTAGAGGATTTTTTGACAATTTTTAGAGCATTTAAATCTGGGCCCTAATAATAATAATAATTTTTACTTATTACATAATATTTTAGCTTTTATTTATTTAACTGAATAAAAAATCACAAAAACAATTAAAATAAATGTATTATCCATAAAGTTATATGAGCATTTGATAAAAAGAAGAAGCTTTGGTATCTTAAA
Source organism: Sitobion miscanthi (assembly GCA_008086715.1). Classification (NCBI taxonomy): domain Eukaryota; kingdom Metazoa; phylum Arthropoda; class Insecta; order Hemiptera; family Aphididae; genus Sitobion; species Sitobion miscanthi. Next base: position 18,707,738 of record CM017799.1, on the reverse strand, counting down.
GGTAATTTTTTTCTTAATTTGAGAGATAGAGCCTGAACAGTAATGGTTATCATTTATTTGAAGTGCTCATAACCCATACCTCTTAAAAATATTACATAATGTATTCAATATCAGTGGCGGCGTAAAATTTGTTTTCCTACGAAGGAACTACCTTAAATAAGTACCCACTCATCAATTTTTTCACATTTCACACTTATCTTTTCACATATATTAAATGCAGTTCATATGTGACTAGGCGAGTATAAATTATTAACTAGTCTATATAGTTGTCTAGGTTTTGGAGACTGAAGTTATTGGGATACCCATCCCCACTTTTGCATGAGGTGGCTGTCTCTTTAAATAGCTATTCACGCGGCCACTGTTCAATATTATATACTGTTAAAAATAACCATGGAAGGTCTAAATATGCGCCAATAATGATTTTTTTTTATAAAACTGGTTTATCAATTTTCCCCTCCCCATAATTTTATACTTTTAATCCCTCAAAGTCCAAACTAGATTCAATTTTCTACCACAAACATCAAAGTTAATGATCAGACAATTATTTTGACTTACGTTTTACATATTTTAAAACGTATACATTATTGTTCATAGGCGCAATTAGGTGGAAGGGGCTTAGTTTAAAATATGAATATCAGAGCCTATGCTGCTGATACAACTCTAGCTACCCAGAAAAATTTTCCAAGTTGTGCCTATGTCATAGTTCTGCTTAGAATCTAAAATTAAATATATTTTTCCATTGAGCTCAAGTAGAATCAAAGTATCAAATAGATTCTAATATTATTCTTTTCATGTTTAGTGCTAGACAATTAAATAGTAAATATTAAGATATTTTAGAAAATTAAGTCTCCAAGGCAGTAAAATCAAATAATAATTAATAGTTGATAAATAAACTGTACAGTTGGTACGTAATTAAAACTTGTGCTTTGGCCAGCTATAGTGTTTAGAATGACTATAATGAGCCCAAAACTTCAAATATACTTTTGTGCCGTAACTAAGTGGGCTAAAATTTATTATTATTATTGATATTTTACCTCTGTCCATATTTGATTACCATTACCTGGGTTACAGCATTATCCGAACAAGAATGTGAACTATGGATCAAAGGCTTATATCATCTTGTAAATGATACTGTCTGTGCTCCATATCCATTGCAAGTTGAAAGATGGCTGCGTAAAGAATTTTATATTATGGAAAATTCAAGGGAAACGTTAGTACAAAAATAAACCAATCACTTTAAAAAAAATGTTTTATTTTAATAAAATGTTTTTATAATATAATCATTGAAAATGCTGTTTAAGCTAAAATAAAATAATTACAATTACATATATTTTATAGGGTGACATTGAAAGATGTAAAATCTTTTTTTCCTCGTGTTCATTGCAAAATTTCAACCAGTAAACTACGAGAGTTGTTTCAAGAAGTCGATATCAGGAAGCGTAATGAGCTTAATTTTGATGAGTTTGTCACTCTCTATAATAAGCTTGTCTATAATTCAGGGGTAAAAATTATATTTCATGAAAAATTGTTTTATAACTGTTTAATACCTGTTGGCATTTTATTAGATTTTCAATGAATGTTTTTCAATGTATTGTTCAGCTGACGACACATTCAATGTTCAAAATCTAACTAGGTTTCTGAACGCTGAGCAAGAAAGTTTATGTCTTGAAGAAGAAGTCGTTGCTAAACACATGAAAGAATATTTCAAGTATTGTGGACGAGATTTAAATGATAAGCTACAATTTACCTCAACTGATGTAAGTTATTTTATATAAATTATCCAAATACTTAATTTGATAACACCAACAGTAAAAAGTACACCAAACTTCAACAATTTGTAGCTATCCATTTTATTTAATAACAAAATGCATTAACAGTTTAACACTATAACAATGTATTTCATATTCCTAGTTGTAATTTTCGACATTTGCAGATCTGCTATCTTAGGGGGGCGGATAAAATTAAGAATAATATCATATTATCTCTTATCACACATAAAAAAGGTTGGGATGAAAATAAATTGGGTGTAATTTATTTTAATCATTATAATTACACGTTACTCGTAAATAGCATTATATTATTATGTATGTATGTTCGTATATAAATAATATATAAAAAAAAGAATACATTATGGTATAGAGTAATAAATTATAAATAGTAATTAGTGTGTTGGTAAAGAAAGTAAAATATTTGCTTGTAGATATAATATAATAACTTATTCTAATGAACTCAACATAAGCAGTTGTTTTAAGACTTTGGTTTGACTCGTTTCCCGAATTTCGCCGGCTAAAAACATTTCATCTACCACAGTGTATACCTTGTAGAAGTTGAACACCAGATCTAGTTCACAGACGTTGTGGAAATATTCGTTGAGGACTTCGACAAAATTGTGTATGGCCTCCAGATAACAGAGATTGTTATCGCCCACGTCCACGCAGATGCAAAAATATAGACCGGCGTACCTTCGATAAATTATTTTGAAGTTTCTGAATTCTACGAAATTTGTGTGTTTAGCATCTCTGACCGTTACAACTGCATGCACTTCTTCGATAAGCTTTTGTTTCTCGTCATCGTCAAAGTTCATATACCATTTAGCTAGTCTCGTTTTTCCAGCTCTGTTTTGTATTAGAATGAAGCGGATCATTTTGAGTTGCTCGATAAATAATGAAAAAACCCAAACAAACGCGTAACGAATTATTCAATGACAAAAACCGCGTCAACTAAAAATCAATACCAAGTATTATTCTGTACTCGGGTACTCCGGACTCTGGTAAACCGTGAACATACTACCTGATACTGCATTGGGTAATAATAATGTATTATCATACACCACTAGTCTTCCAAATGGCGACCACTGATAACTGATAACAGTTTGCGTTGTCTGTTATCAGCTTTGAATTTCCGTTCCTAATTTTAAATTAATTCATATTAAACTAATTTCGTGAAGTGTGAATATTGATAAATCTCAGATTATATATTATATTATGATATTTATATAAACTTTATTCTGTGGTAAAATACTAAACACCTAGCAATAAATTAGAACTTAGATTTTAAAGTATTCTTTCGATTTTAGAATATTTGATTAAGTTGAAAATGAGTAGTGCCGAATAATAAATTCTCTTTGTAGTCATTAACAGAAATCATATTCTATATTATACATTTTGTATTTATTTAAATAAATACAATTAAAATTACTATATTGAATATTTATATATCTTTTTAATGTTTCTATTAGTAACTATTACTACATGTACAAATAATATATTTATTGATATTTGATAAAAAAAAAATAATACTGTAAAGGGGTGAATCATCAAACATTTTTTCTGTCTTACAATTAATGTAGAATATAGTAAAAAACTTTTATATTTTACTCATTGAGATTATATTATTGAAGTTTAGGTATCATTACCTAATAATTATAAAAAGTAATACAATTTATGTTTTTTTAGAGGCTATTTTTAATATTTAAGAAATATAAATATTTCATTTTATAATTTTTTTTGAAAATCAAAATATTGAAAGAAGCTTCTGACGAAACACATTTTATAATTGGTTAACACCTTAATTTCAAAATGTAATCACAATGAGTAAATACTGAGAGTTCTTAACCCTATTACCCTCGTGCATTTTTTTTAGTTTTTACATAGTAGGTACCTATTATAAAATAATATACTTGAATTTTTTTTTTTTAGTTTATGGACTATTTGTTTTCAAAACAAAATGAGATATGGGATCAATATTATGACAATATATTTCAGAACATGACAAAACCACTTTCACATTACTGGATAGCATCTTCTCATAATACGTTAGTATAATTTGTATGTTTTCAAAATATTAAAGTTAACAAATCTGAGGTACCAAGAGACCATACAAACTAGAAAACAATATTTAATAGAATACATAATTATCTACTATACTACTATAGATACCTATATTATTATACAATATGTATTAATAAATATTTTAAATTAGATATTATATTATTATTAGTTACTAACTATGAACCTCTATAATTCTTGTATTTCATATTTTTAATCTAAATACATTTTATTATTTTTTTTATGATATTTAAAATAAAGTGTACAATTTAATTTTGTTTATAATATTTGTTTTACATATTTACTTAAACCAATAAGAACATATATTTTAATATGCATTTACTAGTAAATTATTAAACATTATTCTATAGTATTTATAATATATTGATGTTATTAAAAATCTGGTATTATAAAATGTTTCAGCTATTTAACTGGTGATCAAGTATCTAGTGAAAGTTCAATAGAGGCATATGTAAGGTGTTTACGCTGGGGATGTCGCTGTATAGAATTAGATTGTTGGGATGGACCAGACGGACTGCCAATAATATACCATGGGCATACATTAACCAGTCGTATAAAATTTTTAGATGTCCTAAAAACAATTAAAGAACATGCTTTTATTGCTTCGCCGTAAGGAAAACATTATTATACAGTCATTTATTAATCTATTAATTAATAACTATAATTTTAGGTATCCAGTTATTTTGTCAATAGAAGACAACTGTTCAATACCACAACAGCGAAATATGGCATCAACTATGATTGAAGTATTAGGGGATATGTTACTTACACAACCAGTTGACCGGAATGAAACTAAAATGCCTTCCCCTGAACAACTTATGTATAAGTTCATAATAAAACATAAAAGACTTCCAGAAAAAGTTAATGGAGACCAAGCTGTCACAATTAGACATAACGATGATTGTAAAAATATTATATATTTTATGTTTAGTAAATTTGTTTATTTGCATATTTTTGTTTTCTAGCTAAGGACACTGATCTAAGAAACACAAAAAAAAATGGAGTACTTTATCTAGAAGATATGTTGGAAAAAGAATGGAGACCTCATTTTTTCGTACTGTCTGGTAATAAGCTCTATTATACAGACCTCTGTAAATCAGATATCGATAATGAAGATGAAGCAGATGGAGGAGAGTTGGAAATTAGTGATGTATCAAGTGTAAATCGATTGAGAGAAGTTAGTTGGATTTAATACATAATTATATATTATGAATATTGAGGACATGGTAAAATATTGGACAGTGTGTTTATTGTCGGGATAATTTATTAAAATAGTTTAGACCCTAAATCATTCTTATAAATGCGGAATTATGTATATTATACATACATCCCTTTACATTTTAGATTCTAAGTAGAGCAGTTAAAATTTTTTTGTTAATTTTATTATTTTTGCATTATTGAAATTAAATTTATTTGTAACTATGATAATTTAGTTTTACTAATATTTGTTTATTGAACAAAAAAGTGTATTACTTACCGTCCTAATAGGTAAATTGTTATAGATTAGCATGCAATGTCATTAGTTTGGTTAATTATTTTCATTGCATTAAATACTAAAATAATAATATATTACTACGATAATTTGTTTGGACAAATTAAGTTTTTAGCACTATTTTTGAACATAAAACTTAATAATATTAGTGTAGGGACTGAAAATTAACTAGGCTTTACTAGAAAAAAATTTTTAAAAAAGTCTATATATATGATATTATATAATATTCATTATTCTTTAATTTTATCTGTTGAAGATGATGTGTATAATAGTACAATGCCTATGTTAAAATGATATTTATTCAGTTTATAAATTTGTTATTTCTGCATCATATAATCCCCAAATTGTATAGGTACTATACAATTATTTGCATAATACAATTTATTAATTTCTAATAAAACATAGTTTAAATATATATTATATACATTGTATAGGGTATACCTAATGATGAATTACATTTTGGAGAATACTGGTTTCATGGAAAATTAGCTCGTGGTAGAAATGAAGCTGAAGAACTATTGAAACAGTATCAGCATTTTGGAGCTGGTACATTTCTAGTAAGACAAAGTGATACATTCATCGGCGATTATTCCCTATCATTCTGGTAAATAGAGTAAATCATTATTTTAACCACAGAATAGATTAAATTCTGTGCTTTAACCATTAATTAATTTATCTATTTGTACATTAATAGGCATCTAGGTAAAGTAAACCACTGCAGAATACGTTCAAAGCATGATAGAGGTCAAATAAAGTATTATTTGATAGATGGTGCTGCATTTGACAGTTTATATAGTTTGATAACTTATTATCGTACTTATCCATTACGTATACAAGTAAATTGCTATAAATTTAAAATTTTACGTTCAAGTTTAAATACATGTATTCATCACATGAACTAATAATTATTTCATTTTAGGAATGCTATATTATTTTAAATGAACCTGTACCTCAGCCTTTAAAGCATGAAGGGATGAGTTGGTATCTTCCTCATGTTTGTAGAAGTCGAGCAGAGGCATTATTGCGACGAGTACCACAAGAAGGTGCATTTTTGGTGCGACCCTGTGAAAATGACAAACATCTTTATGCTATTTCATTTAGGTAAATTAAGAAAAAATATTTGCTGTATTTATTATAAACCAATTAAAACATTTTTGTAAATACTGTTATTTTAGAGCTGAAAAGAAGATTAAACACTGTCGCATTAAACTTGAAGGGCGATTGTACACTATTGGTGTAAAACAGTTTGAAAGCCTAGTGGAACTTATAAAGTATTATGAACAAAATTATTTATATAAAAAAATTAAACTATGGTTTCCTGTAAATGAAGATATTGTACAAAGATTGGGAACTGTGAGTATAATATACATAATATATTAAAACAATATTTAAAAATTATTATTTATTTATGAAATTAAACATAGGTATGTTATAAGATTATAATTTTAAAATGATAACCAGTAATCTTTTACATTATATGTTATTACTTATTTATTAATTATTTCATATTATTACTTAGTAATTGGAGTGGGTAGGATTAAGTAGTTTAATTTTGAAACAGTTTGTCCATTCCATATTGGCATCACCTGGGGTGTAGCTATTGATTTCTTTTGCTGAACTGCAGCTGATTTAGTACTTGGTAAACCCACAAATCCCAAAGCTGGCACGCAATCTGAACAAAGTGGTATAGGTTGAAGTGGCTTGTTTGCCTTAACTGTTGGGGTCTTAAGTGTTTTACCATTACAGTCAGTTTGTGGTGGTTGACCAAATGTTAGATGCATTGGGCTTGATGTTAGTGACTTTAAATCTATTGGTGGTTCACCTGGATTCAAATAAAACATAAATGTTTGCGGTGGTTTCAATTTGTCTTGTGTTTCTAATGGTTTAGATTTGTCATGTGTTTCTAATGGTTTGGATTTGTCGTGTGTTTCTAATAGTTTGAATTTATCATATGTTTCTAATGGTTTTGATTTTTCAAATTTATTATGTTCTGGTTTTATTGAGTCTTTTACTGTCATTTGCTGAGAACCTTCTGCCTGTTCTGAGCCTTTGTAAAAACTGCCCCCACTTAATATGTGCATTAAATTAAAACCACTTTTACCAGAATCTGCTTGTTGTTGAGTTGGTTGAGGCTTATTTTCTGTTATGGAATAATCATTTTGGATCATATTGGTATATACTGGTAACATAACCATTGAATTTGGATCGTAATAATAAAGTGGTTGTGTTTGTGTTTGTAGAGTAGATTTCTGACTTCCTTTGTAACTTCCTGGTGGAGAGGTCGAACTTGGTTGAGAAAAGTAAATTCCAGAATTATCATATGCCTGTTGCTTAATATCTCCATGGGTTCCGAATCCCGCAAAATAACCTTGGTTAACCGAATTTGGTGGTTGCTGAATTTGTGATTGGCGATTGTAATTAACTTGCGTATCATATAATGATCCAAAAATTGATGGATTATATCCAACTAACCTCAATGGTTTGTTTGATAATTGTTGGCTTTTGAATTTTGAATGTCCGTGACTTGGTTGATAGCTTTCCTGCCGTTCCATTTCTATAGAATCAGTTTCAACTACTTTTAGTGGCTTATCAGATAATGCACTATTAAAATTTAACCTAGGATCTGACTGCTCATGATCTCCATTGATATTTTGTATCATTTTAACAATATCTTTTTTTATAGCTTCATCATCATTATATTTGAAATCATCTGTATTTACTGGATTTGGTTTTTTAAAAGGAATTGTAAACTCTGTTTGTTTAATTGTGATTCCCTCGTCTTGAATTAATACTTGATCTGTTGCCTGTTCGTCTTTTACATCATCTTTACGATCTTCAGTTTGGTTTGTGCTCACATGTTCAGTTATTTTAATAGTTTTTTCAGTGCTCTCTGCCAAATTATATTCATCTCTGGAGTTCATCTCAATTGGTTTTGATGATATTTGTTCTTGCGTATTTAAGGGTTCTACAACTATTGGCGATGCTTCTGAAGACACAGTTGATTCCTTTGAAACATCAGTTTGTGTATCATATACAGGATTGTTTAAAGATATCTTGAACGGTGTAGCACCAACTTTGGTATTAACATCCGTTTGTAATCCATTAGATTTATCAACACGGTAATTAACAATCCGCATATCTCCATTAGAATCAGCTATGTTATAATATGATCCAATTTTTTCTCCATTCTTGTTTTCTTCTTGTGGTGGTTTGTAGTCCACTGCTGGTTTATCATCTTGCACATAGTAGTGAAATCGGTATTGTGGAATCTGTAATTTAACCATATTGAATATTGATAAATGTATTAATTAATACTAAAATGCAGTGGCAGGCCGAAAGGCTCAATTTTGACGCAGCTGCGTCAAATTTTCATATGGGATGGTGCCACCCCATGACTGTGGCACAGAATTACATGCTAAGGCCCGACCTCTTGGCTCTTTCGGCCAAACTTTATTTGCATCATAATTTTGTTAAAATTAAAAATGGGGTGTTGGTGGTGGTGGTAAGTACTTAATTATGAAAATGCGACATTTAAAATTAAAGTTCAGTCCGCCACTGCTAAAATGTATACTTCTTGAAAATTTAATTTATTTATTACCTCTTGTATTTTGGATATTCCTCTTATTCCTGGTACCCTGGTTGATTCTACTTTAGTCATAACTACAATGAGTACAAGTATCTGAAAATTACACAAGTTTAATTAGTTTGAATCAAATTTATATTATATAATCTTTACATAATATTTAGTCCAATAATTATCACTATTAGAATATTGAGATTTGTTTTGCCAAAAGAAAAAAAATTTTATATGAGCTACCAAAACCGTATAACTCAAAAAAATTTATATTACAAAATAATATAACATTTTATAGCAAAATTGGATCAATCCTCTAAAAAAAATGGTCCTAAAGAGATGATGATGTGGTTTGTGGATTAAATTATAATGAAATTATATGTGTCACATTTTGCTTAGGATATATAAATTTAATTTTCACTAACTTTCCTGCAATTTTTGATTAGCATTCCTTGTACATTATTGTGGATCAAATATTTAAATACTTTCTATTTAATAATAATTTTAAGTAATATACATTTAAATATTAATTTAGTTAATTATAAATTGTTAAAAATAATTAGAATTTATTTAGTCATTTTAAAAGGATGTCATACTCGCATGTGTTGTCTTCGTCTAACTAATGCATAATAGTATATCAAAATGTACGTCCAACAGTTCCAATTTTGTGTTGTTAGCTTAAATATAAGAGTGAATATTGACCTTTTATCAAACTTAAATGTAAGAACATAATGTTACTATCTGTATTCTTTTGTTGGTTTTTTACGATATTTTACTTTTTAAGTGAGTAATGACTATGAGTATGTAATATATTAATATTTGAAAATGCTCCAAATTAAATTAAAAATTAAAATATCGTAAAAAATCAACGAGAGAACAAAGATAATGTTACTTCAGCACAATTGTCTGTGGTACAACCGTATTGACTTTTAGTTGATAACTGCTAGTAGTATTATAAAAATAATTATTATCGTATGCCAGTTGAAATCGAAAATATCCATCGGCTTTTAGAAAAACTGATTACTTAATGCCTGAAGGAGTTGTGAAGTAATTTGTTATTAGTTATTACTTATTCGGTTGGTTGGGTGAAGGGGGTCCAGTGTTTAAATTGTTTAAAATATTCGTGTGGCGGTATGTACCTACATAGACACTTGCCTACTTCATATAGCCAAATAGGTACCTATTAATCAAATCTTTGTGAAATTGTTGTAATCCGTATATTTTAACTAAATACTATTTACAATGGCTAAATATATATTTAGCCATGCTATTTACTTAATTATATATAATTTAAGTAATATACTACACTCATGAACATTGAATACTTGAACTTATAATATACGTTTTCATATGTGTTATACATTTTAATAAAATATGATACAACTGATATTGTTTATCTGGTTACGTCTGTTCTTAACTAAGAAGACAAATAAAGTAGGTCAGCAGCGCATTTCGATGGTGGATGTTTGTCCATCGTCCCTTCGGGCCTCAGACAGGATAGTGTAATTTTACTATATTCGATTTGAATGCAATGATTGAATTCGATAAAAAACGATTCTGAGCGGACGAGGGAATCTTTTTTATTAAATTGTATTCGTTTCTATGGTGATAAACAAAGCGTTTTAAGAACAGCTTGAGAATGATTTATATAAATAGGTAATTTATAATTAGGAAATATCATAAAAATGAAACAAAATATAAAATAAAAGAAAAAGCTCATAAGTCGCTCAAATGTTTTGAAAATTGTACAATGTCTAGGTAAGGCTAATATATTAATATAAGTAAACAAATCAAATTTCAAGTTTTTACAAATGTTTTTAACTGAATTACAACAAAAAACTCCCAAAACTAAAATGTCTATAAATAGCTCATAAATGGCTAAAATTTTCCGAATTTTAAACCATAAAGAACAAAATCCAAAATATAAAAAAAAATATATTTTGTCATTTTTCATTTAAAGTAATATTTCTAGTAGAAAACGTCCGTAATTATTTAATATTATAAAATCCTGAAATCGTACGTTTTTTCTCCTTTAACCGCTTTTATTTCGAGTAGTGTTTCGAAATCGAAAAATGACCTCTCTAAAGTACCAGCTCAAGAATTTTACCTTTCAGAAAAGATGCTATACTTGATACTTTTGAGCAAGTTTAGAGGGAGAAAAAGTGTTAAAAGAATAAAAATGAAAAAGAAATAATCATTGTAATACCATTACATTCCTCGCTCCGCTCAGAATCTAAAAGTATAGTCTTATAAAAATAAAATATTTTTATGGTTCACTAAGCACCCTACGTTCCTATAGTTATAAACCACCTGTCTTGTAAAAAAAGGCGCGTACCTAAAAAAATAATATTTGTAAGCATTGTAACCATTCAACAATAGAATCGGTTTTTTATGTTATTCGACTACCTCAGGTGGCAGGTAGCAGGTAGTCTATAATTATAATCCTTTTTGATATAATAATTATTTTAACGTTTGATTTTGGATTGCAGTATAGTATATATTTATGACACATTGTTATACGGTTAATCCGTAATCGTCTACTTCATCATTAAAATTTGTAAATACTATTTTTACTCCAAAATAAAAATAGTAAAACAAATATGGTACTTATTAGACATTCATAATTTAATACATGTGTCAATGACCAATGTGTTATTTTTGTTAGGTAATTATTAAATTATCATGTGAAATACTAAAACAATAGGTATTTTTCAGTAGTTAATTTGGTATCGAGCGTAATATCATACTATTCATTTTTAAGTCAGGTCCATTTTAATTTGTATATGTAATATTTATAAGTAAATAATGAATAAATCACATCGAGAATTTATACATAACACACGCATTAAAAAAAAATCATCATAAGTTATGTTTGTTTTTAATCTAAAATTAATAATTAAATGACTATAATTAGCAGAAAAATTTTAATTTAAAAAAAGCTATTATTATTATTATTTGCATAATTATGGACGTGTAGAATGTGTAGAATGAATTATTATACAATTAGATTTACCTACAATTACCTACTTTTTTTTTATAATAATTATGAAAATCATTTAGAATTTAGTTTTCACTGTTCAAAATATTTTTATTATCTTAAATTGTTGTACCTATATAATTTTATATTTTTCCAGAGTTATTCCGTATTTATGTATTATACTGTTTACTATTTGTTTAAATAATGCTTAGTGATTTTGAGATACCTACTTTAGCGTATTACATAGTACTATAGTAGATTCATGAATAATATTTTTTACAGTGCGTAGGTTTTTAATATTATCTACAAATATATTAAAATATGTTATAACACCACTACCTACATTATAATTGTACTATACAGAGTTAAAAATATTATCCTGAAACAGTGAATCTATAATACGTGTCCATAAATAGAGATTTAAATTAAAGTTACACGTTTATTTGTCTACGTTGAATATTTATATTATATTATTACAAATAATTAATATAATATATTATTATAAATAATCATAAATCATAATATACTGTATTTATGTTTGTTTAGAAATTAGTTTATTTTGTTATATGTCTTTTTAAACAATCAGTTATATTATTAAACATTTTTAAACCTAACTATAATTGTAATCAGCACAATAATTGCTATATACAACCGCCCACAACTCATAGCAAAACATTGTTGTTTTAATTTTATGATATTTTTAAAATAATAATTCTCATCTTTACGTCATGACTCATAGTAATTAAAAATTATAGATAGCTACTGCGCTAAAAAAAATTATTCCTATTTAAAATAATATAAATATTGCGGCAACCCGCGTAAATACAAAACCCCTCCGGAATAACGTACTTCGGCAGCCGGCGGCCTGAAAATTCTTGAAACAACATTTTTCAACCGCCGCGCCAGCGACTGTAAACGTATTAGATAAATATAGTAAAATAGTGTATATATTGAGAATATTTTTAAATGTGGATAGATTCTGTGAATGCAAACATGTTAACAAATATAAAAATGCACGTCCCTAAGGTGTAAAAAAAGTAATTTAACGGATCATGTTTCTCACCTGTACGACATTCTTTAACGACAACTCCATCTTTCTCATTGTTGTAACCGCAGACAGAACCCTGCTGTTTGAATGAAATAATTATACTGATGCGTGTAGCTCGTCATCAACCCCCTTTTATAATCTTCATCCTTGACTTCTCCATTGCCACCACCTCCCCACTACCTGCTTGTCCTTGGCCACTAGAAATATTCCATTAGGAATTCTCATGTGATGTGGATGATGTGATGTTTATTTAAATGCGTGTATCATATGTGATGGAAAAATTATCTAGTTTTAAAGCTATTTTCACAATTTATTGGTATGGTAAATTGTGTAAACAAAGTGCTTATTTATTTTTAAGGTAATTAGTTAAAATACAGTAATACCGTTATCGATACGAGTGGCCCAAGTAAGTGCATGAATGGATTAAGTTTAGTGTATACTCCTCCTCCCGCCTCGTGATATAAATATCTTTGGGTATAATTCTGTATACTGGACACTGGTACATCGGGTTTTCCAGTGGATTACAGCCACTCCATCTAAACATGACATGCTATATAGTAATATTAGAACGAGTTTCCTCTTTATTTATTCATTAAATATACTTGAGTTAAAATAGTTATGTGATTTAAAAGAATTTAAAATTAATATTATAAACTGAATTCCCAATCACAAATTGTCATCAATGTAACATAATAAAAAAAAAGACGAAATATAATTTTACTTTTTTGCTAATTTATCTTTTAAATTATGAGTGAACCGATGTCTGATGAATGTATTTATAAGTGTAGCTTGCTACAATTGTAGTACAAAATAGTAAATCGTAAATTGGTGGCCAATCAATTTAGACCTTTCCGGCTTTCCCACACTGCACCGGGCGGTTTCTCTAACACTTTGTTGATGCGTTGTTTACACTAAAATACTAAATTCTACCTTTTTTAGTAATTTAAAAATATGTAATTAAATAAATAAAAAGCGATGTAAGTAATTATTTTACAATATACAAAATTGAAAATATACATATTCATAATAATTTAAACTATTCATTTATATGATTTGTTACTGTTTTGTAATTAATGTGTAATAGTTTATAGCCACTTATTATTAGCATATATTTTGTGCAAGTACATCAACATCAACGTCGTACATTATTTATAAAACAAAAAATCGTTTTTAAAAGTAAAAAGTTATTACTATTATTACTTATTGTGTGCAGTATGTACATTTTTTCAAGAACTGTTTTTAAATAATATTAAATTGTTTTACATTTTATATAGTTTGGTAGATATTCTTTTTTATCATGATTTTATAAGTAGATTGGGATGACGATATAATCTGCTATGTTTTTTGGCTAATTCTGTGACTGTAGATATTTTTATATCAGAGTGGCTTTGAGACATAAAAATATAGAATGGAGCTTTTGAATTGATACGAACGATTTATGACTAAATTCTTTGGATATGATTAGTATTGGAAATGTTTAGTCCGCCCCAGAGCCTAGATGCCGTATGTCCAGATGAGTCCAAGCAGTAGGTAGTTTGTAAATCAATAATTTATTTAGTAGTTTTATATTTTTGGAGGTTAGTAACGGGCGAAGGAGGCATAGGCGATTATTTAGTAATTAAACTTTGTTTTTAATGTGAGGTAGCCAGGTAACTAGGTAAGACAACGGTCAATGTGAATACTAAGGTAACGTACACATTGAGCTATAAGTCAATTCTTATTTTCTAATTAAAATATTTTTAATGGTTATATTTATTAATATAAATATTGTAATTTTTAGTGTAACTTGAAGATTCTTTATTAAAATTAAAAAAACTGGTAGCATATAATTTAAGAATGAAAAGTAATACTATAGGGATTGATTTTAAGATACCCAAGAATTTAATTAAAAATTGAAGGGTCATATTATACTCATACGAAAACGTAGTTAGAGTATCGCGTACCTATCTATAAAATCGTTAGTATATCGTATCATTAAATATAGTCGTATATATCTCTTGACTAATCTGTGTTCTGTGTTATGTAATTTGGACTTACGTGTTTGGTGAATCCTATCATTGGCAATAGAAAATATATTTAATGAGGAAAACTGAAAATAATTATTATTTGGTCGGTAATTGCATTTGCAACAACATAATTTTAAAATATTTTTATGAAACTATACAGCGTCAAATTTGTAAAAGATGCTTTCAAAATTATAATAAATAATAATATATTAATATTCTTAAAGAGTAGTATTAATTTTCATTTTTTATTTAAATACAATATTATACTGAACATAATTTATTTATAAAAATATTTTTTACTTATTTACACCTTTCAAAAAAATTATGTTTATAACAGAATTATTCTTTTTCACCCTTCCGATCTTCGGCGTATAGTCTTTTGTAGACTTGTAGTTTTTATAAGATACGTTTATTCGTGTCTGGTTATTGTAACCATCATTATTTTAAAAAAAAAACCTAGACGTCTTGTGGTTTCACCCTCAGATATTACATTATGTTTGTTATTATGTGAATCACATAATATTATCCAGCCATGCTCCTGGAGATACAACGCGGGAGATGAAAACGCTAAGCTACCACCATAACCGGTTTAGGCATAAATAACAAAATCTGTATCCCGTCACCTACTGAGGCAATATAATTTAAAAATTCCAAGATCAGGTTTCTCAAACACTAAATAATAACGAAAAAAAGAGTTCTAATGATGTATTGTTACGAAAGGTAGGTATATTAAACAGTTCGACCCTTAATAAAGGTTCATCGAACCTAAGATGAACTCTAATTTGAAGTTTTTAATCTTTCTAGTGTCTATGTTGGGTTAATAAAAAATTAATTTTTTAAGATAATATTGTTTATATTATTGTCTATTTATAATATTATATTGTATGCGGCGCCGGAATGGAATGGACTAAAATATGTTTACATTATTTAACAGGACGTAGTGTCGTAGTCACTAGAAATTAATTATAAATCTGTCCTCAAATGAATATCATTAGGTAAATAATACCAGGTATGATTGAATTTTGTCATTATGAAAGTTTGAAACAATTATTATTTTATTGGTCTTCAGGATTTTTGTTTTATTTTTATCTTACCAAAACATTGAAAATAAAAATATGTGTTTATTTTATTTACCATATAGTTTATATATGTAAAATGCAAGGCTGGGCAAGTTCACAATATATTTTTTAACTCAGTTAAATGTAATAGATATTTTTATTATATAAATTAATTTTAAATTAAGTTAACAAATACTACTAACTTAACTTAAATTTATAAGTTAAGTTAATTTTCAAAAAAATATGCAATGAAAAAGTATTAAAATAAGTGGTAATCACTTGGATAGTAATATACCTATGAATATAGATATATAGGTATATTATTATGTAATTAATAATTAATTTAAACCCGTAGGGCTATATGATACAGCATTACAGCCTGTATCATTTTAGAACTCTATTCAATATTCATATTTCTCGTTGGGTTCATTTAAAATATTTTAATTTAAATTTGAGTGTAAATGTACTTACTGTATATTGTTTAACATTTGTAGTTCAAAAAATAAATTACTCAAACATTTATAAATTATAAAACAAACTACTATATTAATTCTACTTATAATATGTCAATATGTGGTGAATATTTAATATCTATCCGTTTGACCAACACTGGCCGAGTAATATAAATACATAGATTACGGGCTGACGGTATTTTAGGTATACCGGTAATTACCGGTATTTAAAAATTGTTCGATAATTTTGAATACCGGTACACTAAGATTCGGTAATTAGTAATTACTGTTGTTACCGAAAATATCGTGCCACGGTAATTACCGAAAATCCGGTATACCTAGTACCTACATTTATTATTTATTATTTTTATATAATCATAAATCACGATGACATAAAAAATGAGGGCGAATGTAAGTTTTTACACGAGAGTAGCAGGTACACAAAATACACACGTTAGTTCCCACACGATAGAAAAAGGTACATATGTTAGTTCCTACACGACGGATAAGGTTAAATATGTATATACGAATTTAAATAAATAAATATATGATGATTAAAAAATATAATAAAGATCATTATAGAGCATTTTCACAAATAAATATAGTATAATAATAGGTTGATTAAAAAATATCATAATAAAAATCGTTATAGCGCATTGTACATAAAAATATAATATAATAATATGGTGTATCATTTTTATCCGTAGGTAATGAAAAGTCATAAATATTGTGTATGTCAAAGAATATAGATAATAAGATATTTTATCTTTCGTCCTACGTCTAGTCGGGATACTATTATCAGCTTGTAGCTTGTATTTTCCCGTAATTTCGTGGGTATACGTTTTGCTTTAAATTAAGTATATTTGAGTGTATATTAGTTAGCTACGGCTGGACCGAGTATTATTAAAACGATACGCCTGTTGGTGCTGTGACATGAATGAAAAAAATTCAGATTATACAACAAACAAAATTAATCAATACGATTTTGTTAAATGATTAAGTTATAGAAATAAACCTTATAAAATATAAAATTTTGAATTATGCGATTTTTATTATATTTTTTAATCATCATATATTTATTTTTTTAAATTTGTTTATACATATTTAACCTTTTCCGCTGTGTAGGAACTAACGTATGTAATTGTTTACCTGCTACTCTCGTGTAGGGACTTACAATGATGTATAAGAGGTCAATTTATTCGAATTTTTAAACTAACGGAGCTAAACGTGATCTGCTGAGTGTAAAATTTGTTATGTTTACGCACTTCTAAGACGAGGACAATAAATGTTTGTGTAGCGTCCTCTTAAATTTAAATAAAAGCGTTAACTATAATATGAATTATGTGTGTATAAATGTATGGGTTCGCTTTATACACCAGTATAGTTAGGTAGGTATTTTTGTAATACAATTATAATATATAAATCAAATGGTGTGAGTTCATGATAAGTGATAACCAGTAATTGTATTAAATAACAACTAATAAGTAATAACTAAAGAGCAAGTACTGAAATACCTAATAACTAGTAATAACTAATAACTAAAATAAGTAGGTTAATGAAGTATTATGAATTGTGGCTTCGTGGGCTCTTAGATATCTAGTTATACGAAGCGACTATTGTTAAATTGTAACTTATAACTTATAAGTATTATATTATACGAAATTCTTCGTAAATATATTATCTATTTTTTATAATAATATTTTCTATATTTTACGAACTTATAACTTATATGAAAAATTCGTTTCTGGATAATAACGTGAAAAATCAAAATTGACTTAATTCGAAATATTAAAAATAATAGAAATAAGTTGATTTTTAATTAACGTAGATACAAATGATTTAAGTAAAAGTTAAGTTAATTAAAACTGTGAACTAGTCAGTTAAGTTAATAAGTTAAAAATAATTTAACTTTTAACTTACTAACCTTAATAGTTAATATAGGTCCAGAATGTAGAATGTAGAATGTCAATAACATATATTGTTGATTGTATAATTCTATAATGTATTATAGTTTAATAGTTATTTTGTTTACGTGGTTAAGTTAATCAACACTCTATGTTTTCAGGACATCGATGATTCTTCTATTTCAAGTACACCTGGTTATATGGATCCGAGTAGTTTCATCAAGAAGGTAACTAACATTAATTTTGTAAGTTAGAATTGACATCCAAGCGTTTGGGTGGGTTATGATTATCATTAGTGGTAGTAATTAACTATTAATATTTTTAAATCATCATTTATTGCTTTTGGAAAAAGAAATGTTAAACAATAGTTTTTGTTTTTTAATTGTTTAGAAAACCTCTGTAAAATAACATTTGAATGGCAAATATCATTAATCATTAAATATAATTTATAAGTTAAAAATTTAAAACTATTATAAATCGAAATATCCTCTTAGAAAATGTAAACCATTGACAAGAATAATTAGTTTATTTACTTTAAATATCCCTAACATTGAGCATTTCGATATATATCGGTTATTTTCTCCTCACTCACTTTCGGGTAAATCGTATACTAACCATTAAACATTGTTGGCATTTTTATAAAAATTCAGGTCATACAATACGAAGCAGTTAACTATTTTCATTTTCATTTTGTCTTACAGTTTTTAAATTATTAAATTCTTCCATAAAATGCTTATCAGATTATAAAAAATAAAAGTTGAAATTTGAATAGTTTTAACTTATTAACCACTCTTTTCTCAGATATGTCTTGCATATTTGTAGCTAAAGATATTATTATATAAAATTATCAATATTGATGTACATAATTTTAAATTTAAATGAATAATTCTGTTCAAAGCATTCAAATTAATATATTTATTTATACCTACAATATTAGTACAACTGTACAAGTATTTATAAGGTATTAAGTATTATATTATTTATATTATCAGTACTTATGTATTTTTATCTAAAATAAATGTATAATACAATTTTTTTTATCATTTATAGGTTACTGTGAAAGCAACATTTGATTACGAGAGCCGACAAGATGATGAATTGTCATTTTGCAAGCATGCTGTAATTACAAATGTAGTGAAACAGGACAGTGGTTGGTGGCGTGGTGATTATGGTGGAAAACGGCAACATTGGTTTCCCAGTAACCACGTAGAAGAATTACAGGAGGCACACATAGAAAAATCTGACAGCGGTGTAAGTATAAGGACTTTTAAGCCAACCCGATTGAATATCAATTTACTTGAAATTATTAATTAATAATAATTATAATATATAATGGGTATATATATAATAGGTATAATATATATTAGGCATAACTAAAAGGAGGCTTGAGTGGACTTCAGCCCCCTTAGAATTTCTTAAGCCCCTATATATTTTATTAATAATTTTCTTATTAAAAAAATGCTAGGCCTGAAGCCCCCTAACTTTAAGGTTTAGTTACGCCTATGATGTTCAGCAATTTCTAATAACGATATACAGAGACACAGAGTGTCCACCATGTGAGGTAACTATTATCTAGTTAATGTTTTTGAAAAAAATTAGTGTATTTAAGAATCATGTTTGTTATAATATAATATATTATAGTATAATTTTATACATCAAAATGTGTTAATACTCATTATAAACCTAAAATGGTAAATTTATAAGGCTTATTTATATATTATTCTATACTTAAAAAGTTTAGGAATTAAGTTTAAGGAATAAATTAGCGAGTGAGAGGTAATTAAAGGACATATGAGGACAAATAGCACGAGACACTCTATATGTAAAAAATGTGTTCACCTAATCTAATTAATAATAATAACTATTTGTTTTATTTAAATATGTTCTAGTCAACAGAGTCTATGTTTTTGGGAAATTCACAAAAAGGGAGTTTAGACTTAACTGGCGCTTTAGTTGAGATCGGCAAATTAAATCAACTGAAACTTGAGTGGATGATCAAAATACAAACCTCTAATGCATGCACCCCATTCGTTGTAGGTTCAGTATCACGAGAACAAGCGGAAGAATGGAGAAATCTTATTATAGAAACTGCCCATAATGCCAGTGCAAGAGTAATAAAATAAAATAAATTACTTTTAATTTTATATTAATGCTATATATTGTTTTTTTTTATCAAGGAAACAGAAAATAAAAAAATGGAAAGACAGTTAAAAATTGCCAAAGAAATATCTGATCTTATTATTTATTGTCGATCAGTGGCTTTTTGTCTAGAAACACAACGAGAACGTGGATTTGTACACAATGAAATGTCTTCTTTTCCCGAAAATAAAGCAGAAAAACTTATGTGTCATCAAGAAAGCGTATTCTTCTTTCGTTATCATCAAATTCAATTTAGTAGAGTATTTCCAAAAGGTCAACGCATTGACTCCTCTAATTATTCGCCAATAGCTATATGGAATACAGGATGTCAGATGGCTGCTCTTAATTACCAGTCACCAGGTATATAATTCAATTATGTTTTGACAATAGTTTTATAATAATTTCATTATTGGGTTTTAGATAAATCAATGCAATTAAATCAAGCCAAATTTCGTTTAAACGGTGGTTGTGGCTATGTTTTAAAACCAGATTATATGTTAGACGAAAGTGATAAACTCTCAACAAATTGGATGGAAGAGACATTATCACTAACAGTTTGTATTATTGCTGGTCGACATGTTGGTAGACCAGGTCGTAATGGAATTTCTAATCCATTTGTTATTGTTGAGGTTTACGGAGCTGAATACGATTCAGGATTAAAATTAAATACACGCACAATACGTATGTTTATTTTTGTTTTATGAGTGATTATGACTGAATTATGCATGTGACAGTTTTATATTTTTATAGCTGATAATGGATTTAATCCAGTTTGGAATGAAACTTCTGAATTTGAAATTGCAAATCCTGCAGTTGCATTTATTAGGTTTGTGGTGAATGATGAAGATATGTTTGGTGATTCCAATTTCATAGGACAAGGAACATATTCGGTATGATTCTCTAAATCATGTTTTTTATATTAATTTATAACTTATATAGACTTTGCTTATTGTTTTAGATAATTTCATTGAGGTCAGGTTATAGAAGTGTTCCATTAAAAAATGGCTATTCTGAGGATATTCCTTTGGCGTCTCTCTTAGTACATATCACAATTAGAAGTAATACTGTTAGCAAACCAAACAATAATTTTTTTTTTAAATCTATTCAAAGTTAATTATTTTGGGCGTATGTTAAGTAATAATTGCTAATTGACTATTTATAGACTTTTCATTTAATGAATAATAAAAATCAACTGCCTTTCAGTGTATGTACAAGATTTTACATACATTCATTTAGTAAATGAGATGCAATTTTTTCCAATGTTTAAAAAAAAAAATGTTGTTTACTATTATAGTTAGAACTGTTAATTAAAAATAATATTTTATTGTAAATAAATGTGTGAATCGATAAAACACCATTACATCTTAAAATTGATATTTTTCGACATTTTAAAATAATTTAAGGGGTTTTATATAGGCAATTTTATGAACATTATTGTATAAAAAAGTTTTAATCAAAAACTAGTTTATTATATTTTTATAGACATTTCGGCTATGAGTTAGTATCACTTGTTTTATATGGTATTTAAATATAAAAAAATAGGTTGTAGTAATTGTTATAAACCAATATATATTTTTTGATTAGACTGAACTTTTTCAGTTATTTATTTTAATGTGTTTATCAAGTATCATTTGTAGAATAAAAATAAAAATAACAATATTTTTATTTAAAATATTAATAAATATAATACATAATATGTAAGACAAATGAGCCAAGTAAACAAATTAAATATTAATATTATTCAACTTAAACCATTCTATGTTCTACATCTGATATAAATGATAGTGTTCGTCAGCTTAATTCAGCTATTGATAGCGCATTTTAGATATTACTACAAACTATTATTTCACATATAGTTACATGTCACTAATTGTATTGCTATCTTACCTTGTATGTTTATCTACCTAATTGTACAAAGGGTTCGGGTCATATATTTTATAATAGATAAATAAAATATTATTAGCAATATATGAATGATAAAATCAAAATTGCGAACTGTAAAAATATAAAAAAATATAATAACCCAACTAACCTTTTGTAAGTTATTTTAAAATGATACAAAGATGTGTGTACACTGTACTATGTTAAAATTATGTTCATATATTATCATATATTATATTATTATTTATATTGTATATTATTTAATTGATCTAGTTAATTTATGTTTTTACAAATAGTGTTTTATAGTTTTTTGGTATTTTTATAAAAAATATAAGGTAATAGGCAAAATATATATTTATGTTCTATTAAAAAATTTATCAAATATATTGATTATTATAAATATTATTATTATCTGTTAAATAAAAAGTATACATGAAATATATTTTATATTACGCTTGAATATACTAAGCCTATTTCTTTCCAAATTGTTTTTACTGTAAACAATTTATCATTTTTGTTTGTATTAAATGTTGATTATAATGTATAGATATATAAGTATAGTATTATTTTAATGTTTTAGGTATATTAATTATTCAAATGAGCATGATCAAAACAAATCACAAAAAAAAACATTTTATTGAGAATTATTTTGTGGTTAATTTATTTATTACTTTTATTACATAATATAACATATTTTGTTCTATTGTATTAATAATATATTATAACAAAACTTTTATCTGTCTTGTGGAATATAGTCCAAAGAAAATAATTTAAATAATATTTGTTCTTGAATATTAAAAATATTTTGGTCTTGTTATAAGTGTTGCTGCAAAGTTATTACTTTTGTAATTTGTTTCAACTAGGTTAGGGTACTATTTTTTTTTGTGTAACAAAAAGCTCGAAAACTCTGGCAACAACTCTCTATGCAAATGTTATGGGTAATGTATCACTTTACCTGGTATATTGGTGTTTTTGGTCCATTAAAATATTATTTCTCCCAATCAATCAATAAATGTATACATTGCACAGTTAATTTGGTGTTTCATAAAAAAAAAAAATTATAAATCGTTAACTAAGTAATAAATTACTAACTTTAAATACCTATGTAAGTACAATGTTTCCTTTCAATTTAGTACGTATATTTATTGGCATTGTTTATATAAACAAAATAGTATATAAATATATACTATTTTTCTTTAGGTTTTCAAAGGCCATTGATTTTAAGCACATTACCTCAACACAAAACCTAATTCTATCCCTATCTTGTACTAATGTTTATCCATCTTTCACCTAGTCTAATTTCAAGAACCTTCGGTTAAAAGTTTTTGATTAAGAACAAAATAAGAAAATTGTCCTATGAAAATAGTAAATTGATGTATGCATCAATGACAATAACATGTAAATACATTTTTTAAATGTTTATTTATAGTTGTTACAAGTTAAATATATAATTATCAAACATTTGATTTATAATTTACTTAGCGGGATACAAAATATACTGGTATATAACGAACACAAAGAACTCGTAACATCAAATTATAAAAAAGACAGTCGATGTATCACATGTACAAAAACATTGGAAATAAAATATTACTTTAGTTCTAGTCGTGAAGAACTGTTTCGCCCCTGGGGCAACCATTTTCTTTTGCGTATATATTAGGCAGTACTTGTGACCGTTCCCTGCGGCAAAACTGAAAGTGTCCTCATTTCACAAGCACCTGTTTTCTCGTACGTAAACCAAGCAGTCTTCGTGACCGTCCATCGAGACAAAATTGCACGTTAACTTGTTCCAAGGGCACTCGTTTTCCCGTGTGTAAACTAGGCAGTCCATGTGACCGTTGTACGCGGTATGGCTGCAAGTGACCACGTTCCACGGGCATCCGTTTTCCTAGGTGTATACCAAAGAGTCCAAATGCCCACCTGACGCGGCGTTGTGACATGTCGCCTGGTCCCATGGGCACCCATTTTTCCAGGCATATCTTAGACACTCCAGGTATCCCGATCTCACAGTTCGGTCACACGCCTTATCGGTCCCTTTGGACATTTCGTCCCAAGGTACGCCGATCTTGTGAGCGAGTTTCAGGCAATTTATGGGCCCGTTCGATGCTGCCTTCTCACATATGTTTGTAAACCTTTTGTCGCTGATGGTTAACTCCAACTTGCTGAACATGGCCCTCGTTTCGGCATTTGTCGATTTTTAATATTTTGAACAGCGACTCACAACAATATCGCACCTCCAGCAAGTCGTGCCTGTCACGTTCGGTCTTGTTGCAAGCGTAGTACGCCGTTTTCAACAAGCTAGGTACTTCGTACGTTCTCTCGTTGTCCATAGCAGCTCAATCGACTTGTGATTGTCAACACGATTTATCCTAAAACCGTAGGCCGTAGTCACGGACTAACATATATCTTAAGTATATCTTAGTCAGTGACCGTAGCCAGCAGGCCCGTATTTAGGGGGTTACCTCCTGGTAGAACTTGGGGGGGGGGTAAATTTTCATGAACTTTTTTTTATTATTAAGCCAACATAGGGTTAAAATTCTAACAAAACTATTTATTTAAAATAACCCATAGGGGGATTATATATCTAAATCAATAAGTGATATTTTTTTTTTGGGGAGGGGGACTAAATCTTAGTCAAGAGGGCAAAGCCCCCCTAGTTATGCCAATGCTACCTCACCACTTATATTTTAATTATACTTATGTCCGATACGTTATCCTGCAGCAACCCCTCATATCCAAAATTCATAATTTTCTTTTGGCAAATACTTATAGGTATGAAATTTGAACAATTATTCGAATGATTTTTAAGCACATTTATTAAAATAACCTGTTTAAAAACTATTCAAATAATTTTATTTGGACGATTATTTAAATACACATAATTATATTATGTATTCAAATAATGCCCTATTCTACCTATACGACCAAGAACAGGAGTAGAGGTAATTTTAGACAATATTCATAGTGATTTTAGAGGTGATTTTAATCCATTTTAATATATTCCAGGCTTACTTAAACTTATAGACTATATAGTTGTAGCAATTATATTAATATTGACATAATGACATCATCACTCAAAACTAATTTTAAAGGTATATGTAGTTCTTTTAAAACCCAAATGGTCAATTTAATACTACGTAATCCATCTTAAAAATTAAATAGAGAATGATTTTTCTAAAAATCATAAATTTCGTGATTTTAAAAAACCTTCAATTCATCAATATAGATTGTATGCGCCATGTGCGTCACTACGAGGATGAATGTTACCGGTAGACTACGAAAAAGTCAACGGTAAAAAAGTCCGGTACAAAGTTAGGTAAGGAAAAATTCCATGTGATGCACAATCAAACGTTCCAATTATAGTATTAATATTATAAGTTGTAACTCTAACTGTAATTTTTTTTAAATACATTATTTTTATACCGGCACTTACAGTTGAGAAATCATAAGATCACAAGATACAAATTGTGAAGCCAAATAAAACCAACGGTAGTGCTGAAGGTAATCGGAATAAAAATCCCAGGAAAAAAATCCCCCGACGAACAACCACATAAAAAATCCTTAGACAGACTACAATATTACTAACCACTAGTAACCAGTGGCGTGCAGAACAATTTGACGTTATTATATTGCGTAGTTATGTCATTAGTCGTATTTATTGTATATCTATTAATTGTCATTTGTTTATTATTTTTAATAATTTAAAGTGTCAAAAAAATAATTAAGTGGTTTAATGAAGAGAAAATTAAAGATTTAAACGTCATGAAGAAACAAAAAAAACTACACGGTAGTTAGGATAAATTTAGGTTTAGAACTAGTTTATCTACTAGCGCACAAACGAAATGTTTTTGAAAACTGATTAGCTGAAATCAAATTTGACTTAAAACATTAAACTTAAAAACATTTAATTTGATAAATCAGTGTAATAATCAAAAATTGCTTTTTAATTTGTAATTTACTGGAATAAATATTAAACACTGATTAGACGCATTGAAATAGTGTAGTGTTGTATATTAAATAATCACATTTTTAACAATGCAATTTTATTCTATGATCCAACTATAGTTGCCTATAGGCCTACAGCCACTCACATATAAGCAACTAATAACATACGACACTAATTTAAAAATAAATTATGCATACATTTTAATTTAGCATTGAATAAAATAGAGGACAATTTGGGGCCCAAAATTGTAAATTGTACTGGGCCCATAAAGTGGTAAATCAGGCCCTGACGACATCCCATGAACTAGCCGGATCGTGCATTCAAGCTAATTAGCCTATGAAGAATGTACATATGTACCTGTAGCTTTCACGGTTTTAGACATAGATAATATAATTATACATAGACTTATAAATTAATTTATTAATACGTCTATGTAATCATAATATTATTTATGGTTTTAGATGGTATCTAAAGCCGTGGTACACTGGTACCTTTGAATGTACGCGTACCGTGAACTGGTCACACTGTCCCGGTCCAGCTGTTTGGGTGGTGCTGATAAAGAGTAAAGAGCCATGGAAAACCTTAATAATAATAATAATAATAATAATAATTTGCAAATTGTGAGTCGACTGTTTAACCTTCATCGTGCGGACGACTGATCGATTTCACGTCCGTTTGTCACTGGGCAATAAGTAAAAACCGACTTCTCTGTTTTTCTGGTCCATCCAGTCCGTTTTACAGCATCGTTCAAGATGGGAATCGGTGACTATCCTGCCGAATACAACCCAAAAGTCCATGGACCGTACGATCCTGCTCGTTATTACGGCACACCCGACAAACCTTTTGGGCAACTAAAACTGGGAGAGGTAACTATTTTTTTCTCTCGATATTTTAACCTAACTACACACCCTGGAACCGACGAACACGTTCCGTGTTTGCACCCGTAATATATATTCGTTAGATTTATTTATTTTTTGGACGTTCCATACCTAAGTATAATGGTTCTGTATCTAACAACAATCAACTTTATGCCGTTCGAAGTTTGACAGCAGTATAGTGGTCCCCAAGTGGTACGTTAAAATAGTGACTACCAGCTCAATTATTTGACCTATGAGTAGTTCTAAAAATGTTGAATTGATCACAGATTACCTTTACTTAAGTCCAATATAATGTGGCTTGTATTAGTCGTATCATTACTCCGTGCTACTAAGTCTAAACCTATGAAGTGTGTTAGTTTATTTGAAAATATAAATAAAATAACCAAAAAAGAACACCCTTTGTCCTTCATTAAAATTCATACTTACCTATTTATAACTTTCATACTTTTGACATTTGATACAATTATCAGTTTTAGTGGGAGATTTGTTATTTAATAATTAATACCTATTTATATAAGAAATTCTATTTAATATTACCTTTGATTTAAATATACAGTATATAGTATGTTAAATCAATGATATTATATATAACTATATATAAATTATTTCTGATTTACAATTGTATAATTCTGCATATCGGTTAAATTGATATTTGTATAGAAAAATTATTTTTGATTTAATTAGTAGATAATTATTTAGTTACCAGCTACCTAAAATACATTTTAACTACTTAACACTTAAATTTAATAATAATTAATAAATATAGTTTATCACTTTTATTCAATATTTTCATTATGTATTTTTTTTAGGTCTCTGAATGGGTGGGACGTCGTAACAAATCTCCAAAAGCAATTGCTGGATTATTTTCCCGCGCATATTGGAGATGGTCACATAAATATGTTCAACCAAAACGCACAACAGTTGCTCCATTGATTCATATTCTTGCAGGTTCCATGATTTTTTTCTACGCTATTAATTATGGCAAATTTGTTCATCATCGCAACTACAAACACCACTAATAGTTAAATATTAAACAGCAGAATTTATATTATTAGTTTAATAAACATGATTTAAAACACTTATACAATATAATAAAATACATGTATTTCAAAACAACAGAATATCTTTTTTATGAAGTTAGTATCAATTTGTAATATTTATAGACATTAAAAAAATTATAATTGAAGAAAACTTAGTATTAATTATTATATTATTATGTGTTATACAGCTAATTATTATAGCCATAATTTCACATGAAGCCTTTTAGTAGTGCTTTTGAGAAGAATAACAATATTTACTTTAAAGATTTAGGTTAACACTTTTTGAAGTATAGGTATATTAAATTTTAAAAGTTTTATCATATACAATGTTACTATTTTACAAATACAAATAATTTATTGTATGATCATTATTTTATTTGTCAAATGCTCTCTTTCATTATTAATTTTCATCTAAAATCAAATTTAAATTTAAAATTTAACTAATGAACGGTAATATATGCTAGTTTTAGTTCAGTACCATAATAAAATCCTAGATTAGAATGAAAATCAAAGTACTTTATATAAATCACTGCAAATGCCCATTTGTTGATTGGATTATGTTTTTATGATACATGGGACAAAAAAGTAAATACTATTATGTTGAAAATAACTTAAACCTTATTTCTTACTCAAAAAAATACATTTTGACATCAATGAATTTAATAAATACTTATAAAAAAATTAAATCAACTAACAGACATATTCATATTTTAAATTTTTATGGCTATTAACATGTAAAAGAAATCAAAGACTATTTTTTATTTTTTTATTAAATTAATAAAATAGTAGTTTTTGGTAGGTAACATTTTCCATGACATAAAATATTGTGTAAAAATATTTGACGTGGGAGACAGAATCGGAGTCGTGTCCTATTCCCGCTACGTGAACATGGCTAGATATGAAATTTTCGTGAGCTTCGTGAAAGGAGGGTACAAGCAGAGGTTATGTATATATTAATAATAATAAAACTTTTATAACATATACAGAGATATAAATAAGCTAAATTCTAATAAATAAAACGCGTCTATGCAGTCGAGACTCAATTGATGAGGGTATAATATATTGTAGTTATTGCACAGAATAATTTATTCTGTGGTTATTGTAGTAATAATACGTATCAACAATATTGACTTTTAAAACTTCTCCTTATAGTTTTTGTACTATTTTTGCATGGTTTGTTGTTTTTATTGCATATTTTAATATTTAGCGATATTGAAAGTTATATTATAATTTATAGTGCATATTTATACAATTTTAACTTTTAAGTGCTATAAAATCTCAACCCTGATTATTATTATATGTATTATATGTACAGTTACTCAGTAGTCAGTACTTACTTGATACTTTCATGTAGTCAGTGGACAGTTTGTTAATGCACGACAGTACTACACATTGCAATCATCACCATCTGGAAGTAGTTGATAATTAACAAATAACAAGTGTTAATTTTTTTTAAATTTAATTTTAAATGACTTTGAAAAGAGTGAAATTAACTAAGTGTCACTGGATATCAAAAAAATCCAAAGCCAAACACTTCAAATTGGAAGAATCATAAACTATTGTATTGTATTAATGGTATTATCATAAACTATTATACTATTCAAGAAAAAAATGTAGATTGTACCAACCATTATGAAATTTTAAAATTGTCAGTAAAATATACTCAATTGTATATTCTAAGCTAAGCGATGGATTTTTAGTTTTACAATGAAGTCTGGTGTGTGGGTTTTTTTTATACATTGGCTCCATTTTCTGGTAGTAAAATTTATGTAAAAGTACAATTTGTAATCTCTATACTCTATAGTCCTAAGGATCAAACATTTCATCTCGGTTCTTGGTACTTTATACAGGACAATTATTTTTATTAGTTTCTGTAGAAACAAAATAAAATATAAATTATTTATTTATATTTTATATGACCAAATGATTGATTTGTAATTGAATTATATTATATATAAATGCTAAAAATCTACAGCCAACACCAATATTTTATCCAAAGATTGATGCGACGAAGTATCTTTACTGTATAGGTACATA
Source organism: Sitobion miscanthi (assembly GCA_008086715.1). Classification (NCBI taxonomy): domain Eukaryota; kingdom Metazoa; phylum Arthropoda; class Insecta; order Hemiptera; family Aphididae; genus Sitobion; species Sitobion miscanthi. The sequence continues at coordinate 18,677,458 of CM017799.1, read as the reverse complement.
TTTTATTTACTATTAGTTTTTTTTTGAGTAATGATCGGTATTGTTGATGGTGGAGAGGAGGAGGAAAATATGTGTGTCCACGGTGGGATTATACCTTAACAAGGCCTTTGGTACTAGTACCGGTACACTAAATCAGGCACCTAGCCACAAGTGTCAGCTGCCCACCAGATGTTCAACATGGCCGGATCAGTGTGTTATTTTGCAGTTTGAGTTGTCAACAAACGCTTGAGATGTAAACCATAGTTAAGCATAACACCTTTGAGTCGCCGATGTAATTATAGGGCAATCACTAAATCAACTGAAACAACATTTGACGTTGATATTTTGTTTGTGTTTTGGTTCCATGTTGGACTATGCAAAGACCCAAACACACAAAATATCAACGTCAAACATCTTTCCAGCTGATATCTCTATGATATAAATCAACAAGTATAAAATGCAATTTACTGTATTTACTCTAAATAGTTACATCTGAAGTATTCTTGTTCAAAGTTTTAGACTTATCTAACAATAACGATTAACAGATCCATAAATGTACATAAAATAAAACTACAATAAATATTTTACTCTTAGCAACTCAAAAATAATTCAACTATTTTATATTTTATATAGATTAATTAATGATATTTTGTCTCTTTAAGAAGTGTGAAATGTGTGTTGAAGATCTTCAAAGTCCAACATTCTTGTTTCTGTACTTAGTGTGTTATCAGTGTCGTTTAGGGGTTCAAACTGTTCTAAGCTTTTAATGAACTCTTCAGTAGATGTAGGAACTAGATTCAATTCGTTAGTGAAGACCTCATAGACTCCATGACCCATAAAGGAATCTGGTTGAGATACGTTTGAAGCAGATGATGTGGATGCAATTGGATAATCTAAAAATATTTATTTTTTTTGTACATTAGTAGGTATAAATATATACACAATAATAATAATAACCTACCAATTATAGGAACATTCGCATGCAAATGGTCAGACATTGAGCGTAACCTTTCAGATACTAGACCATCTACACTTTCCAAAACGGCTTGATTTTCATCGCATAATATTGATTCTTCCATACTAGAGCTAAGTAAGAAATCTACCTTGGATGATTGACTATCAAAAATATTTAAATGGATAGGACTAGAGTGACAATTTAAATTTTGTGGTGTAGAAACTTTGGGTTCAATAGATTTTGTGGAGTCCATAGCCCAAACATTAGATTCTTGCTCCATTTCATAATCATTTTGAATGTCTTTTAAACTATAAGAGCCTTTTGGTAAGCCAAACAAATGTCCTAATGAATCATCTATGAACTAAAACATTAAAAAAAAAAATTAAACAAAATAAATATACACCAAAAAGATAAGATATTTGATCTATTTTACCATTTGATTGTTATCAATAGAATTAGATTCACAACTTGATACAATTTTAAAAGATTTTGATAAATTTCTTAAATTTATAATTAGTGTATTTAGCTCTTTCGAAAATGCTTGCAGACCTCCACCCTCGAGGCTACTAGATAATAAATCCCAAACAGATATCGTTCCAGATAATGATTTTATAAGATTGGTTTTTTTCAGATGTTTCATTATCTAATAACATGCAAAAACAATTTATTTAACTGGAATACAGAAATTAGTTTCATATAGTTGTTGTACTTGTTTCAAATGAAACTGCAAATTTTTTTTAGACTTAATATAAGCACAATGTCGATTTTTTGCAACTTCTGTCTGAGTATGAGTTTCTTTTTTACTATTAATTATATCAACTGAAATATAATAAAATATTTTTTTTTTTATAAAACATCTTTACTGTTTACATTATATTCAAGATAGATTACTATTTATTGGTGTTTCGTGGAGGTTTTGGAAAATATCTTGTAACTCTGAATCCACTTGTTTTTCAGCTGTATTCATCTTGTGAGAAGGAAACCTTTCCAAATGGTCTTGCATTCGTTTATGGCCTAAATAAGTTTTACCGCATCCTCCACAAACAAAATCTGATTTAACATTGTATTTTACTTTTTTTCTACCAATAACGTCTGGAAAAAATAATATTAATGTTATTAAACTATATATTTAAAAACTGAATACAGATACGAACAACACATGCCATTGTGTTAGTAATATCAAATGTAGGAATACCACACTAGTGTATTTTATGACAATAAAGTAAAATATAATCATCAAAACAGGTTGTATGGGAAAATTGAGAGGAAAAGTTATTGTACACTTGCTTACTAAAATTTAAAAATTTAAAACTTAACCTGTCATAAGCTGGCCAACAGATAAGTTTAGATTTAAACTATACAAAATGGATTGGGAAATACAATGACAGTGATTAGATCCACATGAAAATATGTATATTAATTTCATGTTGTATTTAATTTAAAAAAAAAAACTCATCAAGTGAAAACTGCTGATAATTAAATTTTGGAATTCATTTCCATACATTTTTAATAAATAAATAATATTGTGTTTTTATTCTAAACACACACTGAATGTTAAGAAGGAACAAAAATCACATTAAAACATGATGCATTTTTTATATGAAAATAAACCTTATTGAAAAGAATATAAATTGTACATTTTTTGTTTAGTTGGCGAAGTTCAGTTGTCATTCTATCTAAAAGGAGATAGTATAAACATTTTTTTAATAGTTAAATGTTTTTTATAACAAATCTTATACAACCCCTCCACTGATTAAACCAATTTTTTAATAAATTAACATACTTATGATACTACTGCCTCTTGAATCTTTCTTAGAACTGATTAAAATGTTTAGGAAAAAGTTCTACCGGCAATACATAATATGTAAAACCTTATACTATTAATTATATACATAATTTTAAATTTAAATAAAAAAAACAAGTATATACCATGATTGTCGACTATTAAACATGAGTTCTTTTTGGTGGTTTCCATTGTGTTTTCACCATTTAATAAGTGTTTTGGAGGTTTACACAAGCGGCCAGACTTTGTAGATATTAATGGGTACTCTATAATCTATAAAAATATGTAAATATATACTACCGCCCCTGAGAGAGGTTAGGGTTAGGTCAGCCGATCTCGCGCATTCCCACTACTAAACCTGCCCGTACGCTGGCCGCCGTCAACTCTGGCCACCGCCACCGTCATTGCAACAACTAGGTGGTAGAGTGAGAGAAATTTGGATACAAAAATGCGGAGGTCGGTCATTTGGATACGCCAACAAGTAGCGCTCTCTCAGCGGCAGTTTTATAGAAAATATGATAAAAATAAGAAAATATTAAAAAGTATTGAATTACGTCTTCTGGTTTGAACTGCTTTGAAGATTCCTCTTGTTTTACTTCACTCTTAATTATTTCGCTTATCAGTTTTCTTGGTCGTCCTCGTTTTGGAACTTTTATTTCAATACAATTTGTTTCTAAATCAGATGGTCTTACCAAACTGAATAAAAATAAATACGATTTTTATAATATGCTTATTTGTGTACAAAATTAATTATGTATTGCCTCAAGTTTAAAGCATGCAATTAAAAAACTGTTTATTTATCTGAAATATGAATCAAAAGATAAATGCCAATAGAAATGCACTTACAATGTCATGAAGTAACTAAGTACTAATAAGTTAAAATATAAAATGTATTATTTCATTTAAATTTTTTTAATAATAATAAGTAACAATTAAAGGAAAAAACATAAAAATTAATAATAATGTATAAATATGAAATGTAGCTATTTTAATTTACTTACTGAACAATTACATTTGTATCAGTCGTTGGGTCATATTTCAATACTTTATTATTATCATTATGCATATCTTCATCTTTTAGCAGTAGTGATACATCATTGACAGATTTTTCTGAATAGTATGTGTTAATGTGTGGCCTAAGACAATTCAATAAAAATCATATAAGTAGGTACCTAATTAAAATACATTTGTTATGCAGTTGATTACTAACTCAGTAGATTGATTGTTCTCTATGGCCGAGTGGTGTATAGTTTTGTCATAAGATAATTTTTTGGTTGACTTTGTAGAACTTGTGTGACAAACTATTGGCGGAACACACTCAGTACTCACTGTCGGAACTTGATGGTGTACACTTGGAACATAGAAGTTATAAGACATCAGTTCTCCAGAAGTCATTTGGAGTGGTAGTTGTACATTGCTTTCTTCGGTCAGCTCCGGAATAACATTTAATATGTACACAGGATAGTTCTCCAAATTTTGTAAATCCATTACTAGAACATAACACCCGTATACTGGTAATGCAAAACTGACTGTGCGTCTGTACTTACTGTGATAAACCACCAAATTTATATCGCTTGTCAGTGGTGAACAAAAATTTTGTTTAAACGGCTTTTAAATTCAATCTTGATCTTAAAGTTAAAAACTTGAAATCATGACAAAATTGAAAATAATATATCAAATATTGCTAGCGGAACATAGGCTTATAATAATAGGGATTATCATATTTTATCATAGAATAATAATTACAATCACTTTTTCGCGGACGTACCCAGAGAAAACGGTTTGCTATGCAAAATGTAGTATATTATATTATGAAGATTATACTTTCATGCGGTTTACTAAGAATCGTTTTGGATTTGGGAATTGAGCTTGAGCATAATATTTTTATGTTACAACTCGACTTGACTTGTTTATTGCTGTTTGCTCCTATCACTAAACAGTAAACGATTTTTCTGTTTACAAACCACAAATTAATCCCCGGTTAAAGACATAGATAATAAAGATTAATAGGTTAAAAATAGGCAGGAACTGATTATAGTCCCTCCATATCACCATAGAACAATACATTGATATCACGGCCTTAAAAAGTTAAAACAATAACTAAACAAGACCGTGTTCAATATCTTCCGTCGTCGATGTTCATAATTTTTTTAATTTAACAATGGCCATTAATTGATTCTTTTTTAAGTTATTAACTATTCCATTGAGATTTGAGAATATTTGAAGTTTTGAACATCGATCGTCGTCAAGTTGTATTGCGTTATCGATCTGCTCGTCTTTGTTAATGACAATAGGCAGTAACAGCAATTTATAGTGCGTTAGCCGGTTCCAGGTTTGGGCAATCGATCGTTGTTGTTGTTGGACATAATTTGAGTTTACTTTTATTTACTCTATCAAATTTCGTCATCATGGATTTACTTGGGTCGATCATGAAATCAATGGAAAAACCACCAACTGTGGACACTAAAGAAAAACTTAGGCAAAAAAGTAAGCCTTAATTGGGTGTTTATTATTTTTAGTTTACGATATTTATTCGTGTATTTTAGCAAAGTGAATAATCCCGTATGATATAGTCATTATGTAAAATGTCTAAAAAATCTCTAGGAATGTACATAATATGAGTTTTGACTAGTCATCATGTATGACAGTCAATAAACCAATATACAATTTATGCTACTTATTAAAGTATTCAATTATTATAACTGAACATATTAAAATTGTATGATACTACAGTCCACTTATCGACAGTACATTCTGTACTCAGTGTATATCTGTTGTTTATACAATATAGTACATGATGGATGCAAAATCAAAGTTTAATACTGAGTTAAAAAAAAACCGAGAGAAATTAGCTAAAAATGCCTCATGTTTAACTGACGAGCAATATAATAATATAATCGGAAAAATATTAGAATTAAAATGCGGAGTTAAGAAAAAGGAGCCAAAAGACTTTCAGCTATTAAAAAGGTAAATATTAAATTATTTTTTAATCTAACTGCACATAATGTAATAAGGATTTTAAATTAAAAACAATTTGATCTTGATGTCTATTTTAATATTAAAATTAAATTTGATTTTAGGTTTGATGTAATATTAGTTCAAGACAAATATAAATTGATAGTTCCTATGAAAGACAAAAGTGTTGTCCTGTATTATGTATCTGATGGAAACCTGTATAATTTATTGAAATCTACTCATGCTTCGATTGGGCATGGTGGACGTGATCGGATGATAAAGGAATTAAGTAAAAATTACAAAAATATAAGCCGTAGTGATATTTGCACATTTTTACAAATGTGTGAACCATGCCAGAAAAAACAAAGGAGTATTAAAAAAGCCATATTTGTAAAACCAATTATTTGTACTGAATTCAATTCCAGATGCCAGGTTGATTTGATTGAATTTCAATTTATTGATGGAAAATTTAAGTATATAATGATATATCAAGACAACCTTACAAAATTTGTAGTGCTAAGACCCTTAGAGCATAAACTAATTGAAGAAGTGGCTTACAACCTTGTCGATATATTTACTTTGTTAGGAGCCCCTTGTATTATTCAATCTGTTCATGGTCGAGATTTTTCTAATGGTATAGTTAACTGTCTTCGGGGCCTCTGGCCAGAATTAAAAATTGTTCATGGTGAACCTAGCCAGTCCCAAGAAAACGAAGAACAAGTAAAAAAAGATGTCAAGACTCTGTTGATTACTGGATGCAGGATCGAAAAAGCTCTAATTGGAGTGAAGGTCTTCGTTTCATTCAGTTAATGAAAAATGAAGCTTATCATTCGGGCATAAAAATGTCACCTCATGAAGCATTATTTGGTACCAAAGTTAAAGTCGGGTTAAGTGAAAACATTTTATCTGATAATGCTGCATTAAATATAGATAGTGAGGAAGATTTAAAAGAAATTATTCAAAAAAGTAAAGTTATAAATAAAAAACAAAATTTATCAAATTCTGACGCTAGAAATGAAGATAAGATTTCTGTTATTCAGTTAAACAACAAAAATGTTAATGATTCGTGTAAGATTGTAAAAGAAAATCTCAAAAGCCAAGCAAAGGAAATTAAAAAAAATTCAAATAAAAATCTTTTACCAGCCGAAATTGGATCAGTACAACCTACAGTTCCGAAGAATAACAAATATCATGGGGAATTAAGAAATGTATTGCCAGTTATAGAGATGGTATTTAAAAAGTCATAACAATATACCTTATAAAGATTATTAAAAACACCATAATATTAAAATTTTCTTTTTTTCAGTTAACGACTGATGGTTTTTATAAGGCTGGAACTCAAGATGGAATTTTAACGCAACCTCATGCGAGAAGTGTATTTAATATATGTCAAAAAATGCTTACACCGTCTATTAATGAGACGGTAGAAAAGGATGTGGCATTAGGAACTTTGTCAAATGAACAATCAATAATTTCTGAGCAACCACATACCAATGAAATGTCAAAATTAAAAGTTTGTTTGCATTATAAACAAAATACTGTGAAATTTATACATTTCACAGATTATTAATTGCATATGATATTGATATTAATATAAAGAAACTGATAAATACTACATAAATTATTGTACAAATATATTCATAGTTAATAACGGTTATAACTCATAGGTGCTTGCGTAAGATTAAATTAAAATAATTAAACTGAATAAATAATTAATAATATGATATTAAATTTTAAAATTATATTTGACTTTCCCTAAAATTGTCGGGTTTCATGCATTACGCGTATGACCTAACTTATTCACTTTGCTGGTAGCATAACTATAGATTTTATCCCTGACTGATTTTTATTTTATTTTTTATTTTAGAAGCCAAGAAGTGTATGTCAAACAACAGAATAAGGAAAAAGCAAGAATGATACAGTTCCGTAATGAAGTAATACTAATTATTATTTCTACATTTTTATGATACAGAATTGTATGCTTTTTATTGTTTAATGTTATAAATTTAAAATTAATATAGTCTGAGAAGACTAGATAATCCTAAGAATAATTCTTCATTCATTTTCTCTATTTAGGTGATTAAAATGTTTTCTCATTTGTTATCTTGTGTAAATTATAAAAACGAATTTTGAGTTTTTTCTTTTATAAATTCATTAAATTAATATATAAGTATAATTTAATTAATATGGTATTTTGTTTTAGACCGAAAAAAAAGTGACATCATTTGTTCAAGACGATCACCAGACTCGTTTGAAATTCCCTGCTTTGAATAAAGTGTTACGCAATATTGTGTGAGTACATTAATTATTTTAATCATTATTTATTGGACACTGTAGTAAGATTATATATTTTTAAATAGACATGAAATTGCCGAGGATGCTGGAATGTTAGCTTATTCTTTTGGAGAAGAAGAAGTTGATCGTTATATTATGATATTCAAGAAAGACTCTCCGCCTTCTGAGGATGAATTAAATGCACTCCGAAATGGTCAAGAATGGAATGATGATATTGCTAAAAGATTATTAGAACAGGTTTGTATTATATTATTAAGCTACAAACATTTCACAATCAACCTCCAATAACAAATTAATAAAAGTTTTACAGTTGTTCCATTCCTGGCCCAGAGGTGTAAAACAAAAATAATGTTGTGACCAGGGACTAAGATATAATGGACTGGAAACGACATGTCGTTGGGGGGCGGGGGTCGGGGGACGGCCACGAAAAGGTGTCACTTAGCTGATAAGAATACTGTTCTTGAAGTTTTCAGCGCTACCGGTGGTTTTATTTGGCTACACAATTTGTATCTTAGTCCGTGTTAAATGCAGAGGGCACTGTGAACTCCAGGAATATAGGCGACCCCCTGCACTTTGTTTCTTGTACATACATTCATGGTCGTGATAAGCTGCTTGTTTCCAGTCCATTATATCTTAGTCCGTGGTTGTGACCATGGCTGAATAAACAGGCATTTTAGCTAAAATTTAACTTTCGCTATCGTCGTGCATGTTCCCCAGACCTGGAAGAACAATATAAACTGGATAATGTAGATTATTATTAAAGCGTTTATTCCAAGTCTGGGGAACATTTAATCACAATTTTATGCGCAGTATTATAGAGCTGATATGCCTGTTTATTTAGTCATGGTTGTGAGCATCTTAATCCTGCTCCCCCATTTATACCGGCCTAAGTTCATTACTGGTAAAAAAAAAAAAAAATAGAATGTCAATGTGACTCATTTATGGATGACTCCTTATATCAAAGCTTAATTTTTATACACTTATAATTGTAAACTTAAGTTTACTGGGTGTTGAATATTGATTAACATTTGTAGCTATAATTCTGCATTAATAGCTTCCTATTTTATATTGAAATATAAATGAAAATGTAAAACTAACACAGTCTGGATAAGAATTTTTTTCTTATTTAGTATGTTTTTAAACTGTGAGGTGGGGTTGGTTAGAACATGTGTAATGTAGTGAGGATTTTATGCTTGACTTCAGAACACGTTTGTGACTGAATCCATTCACTGCCCACACCAGGCCACTTAAGAATTTTTTTGTAAAAGAGGTACCTTTCTGTACATAACCATTTTAATAATTAAACAATTTCACTTGTTTTCGGAATTTTTAAATTAACTGTTTTATATGAATGATATGATGAACTTCAGTTTTGCAACCCTTAAGTTTATATAAATATAATATATCATGATTTAATACATTTTCATTTTAATATTTCTATAGTATTTATTTTAAATGTTATTCCGTATTATGTAAGTTCTTGTTAAAAATCAGTGTTTTGATCATCAATAAATATACCTGTTTTTATAAATGATTAGAGGGAACAAGTTAAAATTGAAGAAATGTTAGATGAAGAAAAACGAATGATGCTAAAGCGAACTAACCAAGATAAGCCTAAATATAATTACAAAGAAAAATTCCAACACCTTGTTGGTTTAGAAGCAGCTGAACAAGCAGCACGGAAAACAGAAACTAATAAATCTTATGGATTTGGTAAGTTTAAAATATTTATTTTTTTAAATTCTAAACCCAGCAAGTGTGTTTTAGTTTTGAATTCAACAATCATAAAATATTTTATAAAACAAATTAATTTTCAGTTCCAAGTGAAAATAAAAAGGATCAAAGGTCAATCGAGCAAACATTAGCAGACATACGCGAAAAAAAACGATTGAAAATAGAAAATGACAACTCTCAAAGTCAATCTTTAAAAACAGACTAATTTTATTTTGTTATAGTCTACATTTCTATGAAATATATGTTAAAGGTTTATTAAATCAGGCAAAATAGCTTAGAATAAATATAAAACAAAGAAGTGTAAAAAAAAAATTCTCACATTTAAATGTATTATTGTATCAAATTATTCAAAATTATATACTCATTTTATTTTTAATTAATTGTGCAAAGCAACACTCAATATATTTTTGATATTTATTTGACTAAACCAGATGTTAACATGTAAACCTAGTAATAAATGTAGAAGTAATCAAAAATAGTTGTATATTATGTGTAATTTGTATGATTTAACATTATTTTGATTTTTGTTATTGATTTAACTATAAAAGTTAAGAATCACATTTTAAAATAAATTGTGTTATTAGTTACCATGTATGAGTAAAGACATCAAAAGTTATTTTTATAATAACAGTTATCAACCCTGTTTGACCTCATGAATGTACACACTTAAGTTTATAATAATTAATAAGATTGTACCTATCAAAGTCAAATGATACAGTTTTAGTTGTCTAGATACTGGTGCAAGTCAAGCTTGATTATGATAATTTTATTTTCATTTGTATAAGTTTTCTATAATTGCTTAGTTTACTTTAGAGTTTTGACATTACATATGTGAAATATGTTTCCTTAATTTATTTAGGTGATATTTAGATTACGTTGAGACTGTTGAGAGATTTGAAATTAGGTGAATGCTGTGTATTTGCTTCAATCAATTTTATTTAATCTTCCAATTCACAATACACCTGTGACCTGAATGTGTACAATTTAATGATATACAGAGAACTAGAGAAGTAAAGTTAGTAATTGTTGATCAAAAAGCTTGAAAGTTTGATGTAACATTGGGTATGAGTCGTTTTTAATTTCTTACGGGAATACAAAAATTTAAAAGCCCTTTTTTTTTAATGGCATTTGAAAATTTTATTTCAACACATTTGGATATTTAAACTAAATTTTCTCATGTATATATTTTAGTTATAGAGAACTTCAAACTTTTAACTATCCCATACATAATTTATTATGCACATTAAAATTTTCAAAATATTTAAACTAATTTTAAGCTATTTGTACCATGAACCTTACTGGCACTGTTAAAGAATAAGTATGGCATGCAGTATTGACTTACTTGTACGTCTGTTATAACTTATAACACATACCTAATATTAATAAAAAATACTCAATACCTAGGTTATAATAAAATTATGTTGATAATATGTGCGACAGCTCAGGGCTGTTCTTAAGGATTTACGAGGCCCAGAGCAAAAACCAATTTTACCACTTTTTTCAAACACAAGGCCTCAAAATGTAAGAAAAAGCGCGAGGCCCAGGGCCTGGGCCCTGCTCATACCCCTCCCCTATAAGGACAATGATTATTATCTTTAATCGATGAGTGAGTTTTTCCTGTAAAGCGTGTTTTAAGAGGACGCAACCCATAGAACAGGTAAAATCGGGTTTATGTAAACTCCACCAGGGAAAAAAATCAAGTATACACTATACAATTAATATTATAATATACCTACAGATTATTATTAAACAAAAAAAATCATAAATTTATAGTAATAATTATCTTTATTAAATAAGTACATGCCAAAAAATATAAAAACTTAAAAATAAAAATTATAATTGTTGAAACAAATCATACAAATTGCAATGGTCAGTATTATGTTAAAAAATAATGATAGACAATTGTAATAACTAATAATCAACAAATATGTAGGTAGGTATATTATATTTTTATGACATTATATGTTATAACTTATAATATTTTGAACTGTGAATTAAAATTATGAGATACAGTTTGTAGATATTCAAACCTGCATTAAGTCTAATATAAATCCATTATTATAACTATTTAGTACCTATGTATAGCTTTCTTTAACTCAATAATTATTTTTCATTTTGAATTTTTTATTCGTTAGTAGAGAAATATCATTTAGTTTTACATAAGAAAGGCCTCAATAGTTTCCATATGCCCAATGTACCATAGTAGGTATAATTTGATCTAATGTTTTTTCTATGCAATTATAATTATTATTATCAATCATTAATGTACTCAAATTTAACAAGTCCATTACATAGTCAAATACTCAAATACTCTATTCGAAAGCTAAACAGGCATACAGCGGAACGAGTAACGAGTTCCCCGGTTTTTTTTCCTATGTGTTCATGTTTTCCGGTCTTCGTGATATTATTATATAGTCCCTAATCAGGGTCATAGAACAATATGTATGTATTATTCAGATTTCAGGCGGGTTTTTAAATTTCGTTGTGAAAGTCAAGGAGATTGTACCGTAGTTTGAAATCTATCCTCCTCGGCGCCTGAATCTTGTTTATAAAAACCTAACCTACAAAATCAAACTCTACTATCTTTCTGAGTGTTGGTGTTCTGTTGAAATGTTCTTCTAGTTTTCGCGTCTGGTTCAGTAACTCTTTTCCGTCAAAATGGTAAGTTTTTTAAATTTTTATCCATCTTAATCCAACCAACCGTCTGTCCATCGGCCAAAACGTTTGCTATAATAATTTCTAACTAATTTTTTTTGTATAATATATTACATATATTTTACATCCAACGTCGTCTGATTAAAACTCGGCCGTATTCGATTTTTGGAACAATTTATATTCGTCCGTCAATCTGAATCGGACGACGCTTAACTAATTCCGTTTCACTATTAACATTGAATATTCGTTGCAATCCCAATTTCGACGACCGTTCGATATTGAAAGATGTTAACTTCCGGACAATAAACCGAAATCGCTTTTCGTTTATTTAGACTAGACGGCTTGTTTGGTCACTTGAAATATAATATATTGAAAATAATCTAGGTACCTATGCATTTTATACATTGTAAACTGTTCGTAGGCCAGAGGTCCAAAGAAACATTTGAAGCGTTTAAACGCACCCAAAGCATGGATGTTGGACAAATTGGGAGGTGTCTTCGCCCCTCGTCCAAGCACTGGTCCACACAAACTTCGTGAATCACTGCCGTTATTGATTTTCTTGCGTAATCGTTTGAAGTATGCACTTACTGGTGCCGAAGTCACCAAGATTGTCATGCAAAGATTAATCAAGGTTGATGGCAAAGTCCGTACCGACCCTAATTATCCAGCTGGTTTCATGGGTATGTAACTCTAGTTTATTCAATCTAAAATAGCTATATTCCAGTGTATTTAGTTTGTTAAACTCACCCATCTAACAAACTTTCACTAAAGGCTAAAAGTGTATAACGTAATGTTAGGTATAATCCCAGGTAGATACCATCTACTACATTGATTTCTGATTGATTTGGGTGGATTTTTTTTAACATAAATATGTTTTTGTGTTGGATACACATTTTTTCTTTCTTACTGATTTTTTTGTAAAGTTTTTATTGTCATGCTTACTTATATACAAAAATATATTTATGATTTATAAATTTTCCTTTTACCTACCTAGAAGAACAAAATCAAATAGTGTGCCATGAGTATTTTTTTTATTGGTTTTTTGTTTTATAAGTATTTGCCAGTTTATGTTTCAATCTAGATATATTTAAATTTTTAAAGTCAATCTTGTAAGTCAAATTAGTATTCTAGGGATCTACTCTTTGTGCTCTCTATGTATAATTTACCTATTTATTTACTCCCAAATTTATTCTTTTTAATTTTGAATTTAGTTGGTAGTCAATTCTGTCCTTAAAGTATTAATTTCACTGATAACAAAAAATAGGTATTATATTTCACTTGCTCCTTTTAATCCAAAGTAAAAGTTGTACTATTAGGTATTAAAAAAAAAAAATGGAATTTACGAAATAAACATGAGTTGTTATTTTACAAATGGTCACCTTACAATTGAATTATAATTCATAGTTATTTTTATAATATAAAACCTTCAATTCATTGTGTATTTTATACTTTTGGAAAATAACCATTTCAAAGTTTGGTTTGAGTTAATGTTAATATTTTATAATTTATGTACCTTCACTTGCCAAAAATCAGTCTTGCATACATACAACATAAAAAAAGGTGAGCAAATGGATGTCGCTCTGCTGTACAGTAGGTTACAAGTGGGTCACTGTAATGGATGGTGTTAAATTTGAATTCAATGATATAATATCATTGTATAAGAAAAACGATTCTGAGCAAAAATGGTCAGCCAGACTATGATGTTACTAAGTATATTTGATGATATTATTGTGCATAAAGTAATTTATATCTAACCTATTTACGTGGAGCCTTGTTTTAAATTTTCAATCCTTAGCTATAAAAGTTGAACATTTTATAAATTTTTAAGTACAAAATAATTATTAAATTATAAATGTTGTCGAAATTTGAACTTGTATTCAATAGTAATGCTTATAAAAAAAAATTGTGCCTATGTATTTTTAATATTTTTCATCTGCTATTGTAAAAATATATCAGGAGCCTGGCATTAAATTTTCACGCTTTATTTCCCAACAAATAACATTTTATTGATATTTATAGAAAAAAAACTAAAATAATTGAAAACTGGCAATGTCCGTAAACAGCTCAAAAAGAGTCAAATTATTTTAAAAATTTTATCGTGTATAGAAAATGCTAATATAAACATTCAGTAACATTTTCAAGTATCTACAGTCATTCGTTTTTTTAATTACAATAAAATAAGAAAATCGTTATATGAGAAATTGAGTGAATATCAAATGTTGTAAAAATATGAATTTCAAACGCTCATAAAAATGTAATTTGATTTGCTTGTAGACATTTTTTTTTTTGATAAAGGTAAACAAACTTTTGGGTAATCTTGTATTACATTTTCAAATCTTAGATTTAAAAAGAAAAATTTTTATGAATTCTCAACTCAAAATAATTTGCTAATTTTTGTGATTTTTCTGTATTTTGTCAAGATTTGAACTTTAAATGCTTATAAATAAAAACTGTGACTGAGGATTTTTAATTTTTCTCATCTGCCTTTGAAACAATAACCTAGGAGCCTTCTATTAAATTTTCAAGCTTTTTTACTCAACGGATAAAATTTTATTGATATTTTTAGGAAAAAAAAACTAAAAAAAATGGAAACTGACAATGTCCGTAAACAGCTCAAAATATTATGGTGTATAGAAAATGTAAATATAAACAACCAGTGAAAATTTCATGTATCTACGGTCATTTGTTTTAAAGTTACAACAAAAACCAAATTCAATTTTGTGAAAAATCGATTTTGCATAAAAATTCCCGTTTTCCCTTAATTTTTCTTTTGTTTTTTTTTTGTGCTTTTGAAAATTTCTGGGAATTTTAAATTTTGACCTCCCCAATGCAACAACGATGTTCACTTTCCAATCGAAAAAGATACTGAAGTTGAAAATCAAAGCATTATTTCGACTACTTATCGTGTACACAGACCAAAAAAAAAAATAAAAAATAAAATATAAAAACACATTGTAAAATCAATGCATTCATTGTTCCACTCAAAATCTAAAATCCACGTTCAGCATTCTTGTATTTTAACTTAAATAGTAGTGACTTATTTTAAAATTCAAGGGGAGAATATTAATCATGGCATATCATAGGCTTTTATTGATTTTCCAAACATAAAGGTAGTTGTAAACATTTTAAAATTTTAATCTTTTACCTTAGTTCTAACTCACTTTAAAATTAGAATATTATTAAAAGCCTAAGAAGTGCCCTAGACATTATTCTTACTTTTAGGTTTGATGGTTGGTAAATTACAATATTCTATTATAATAATAAACTAACAGCTGCTAAACCCAAATTTTTTTTATTTTGTATGTTTATAAAATGACAACAACACAAGGACTAAGATTTACTTTCTAAAATCAAGCATTATGATAGTAGTTTGTTTAAATTTGATTAAAATATTTTACAATACACATTTTTAACCAATCGTAAACAATTGAATAAAATATAAAGTAATTAAAATTGAATTTCTAGGTTATTATTTAATTTAATTTTTATGTTTTACAGATGTTATATCTATCCAAAAGACCAGTGAGCACTTTAGATTGATCTATGATGTGAAAGGTCGTTTCACCATTCACAGAATTACTCCTGAAGAAGCAAAAGTAATTAAATAATAAGTTATAACTATAATTAAGTGATTCGTTATTAAATTTTCTTATTTTATTGTAGTACAAGCTGTGCAAAGTAAAGAAAGTACAGACTGGACCCAAAGGAGTGCCATTTTTAACTACTCATGATGGCCGTACTATCCGCTACCCTGACCCCAACATCAAGGTTAATGATACTATTAGATACGATATTGCATCATCTAAAATTTTGGATCATATCCGTTTTGAAACTGGTAAGTTAAATGTTTATTTTTACTTCAAAGAAATGTTAGTAATTGACATAATCGTTTATATTTTTAAATTTTAGGAAACTTGTGCATGATAACTGGAGGTCGCAATTTGGGGCGTGTTGGTATTGTTACCAACAGGGAAAGACATCCAGGATCTTTTGATATTGTTCACATTAAGGATGCAAATGAACATATTTTTGCTACCCGGTAAGTTCTTTATTTTTTTTTAAAAAAACTTCTGTTTCAATATGATGTTTTTATATATTATTATTATTATCTCTTATTTTTATTTTATTACTTAAGTAGTTTTTGAGGTTTTCTTTGTGTAGTATATCTTGTTGGTATTTTGACTACACGTGGTTGCTGTGCATTTACTATTTTCGTATATCGTAAGCAATGACCCTAATTTGGGAGGTTAGGCCATTATCCCTATTAACACTATTAAGATAGATAATAGTAGCAACAATAACTAGAAAAAATGAAGTTTTTTTTATAAAATAATGTAATCAAATTTGATTTAAAATTATTAATTCTTAACTATTACATTGATTTTAGAAAATAAATGTTAATTGGTACATATTATTTTCATGTTGACTTTTACTATCAGTTACCTTTTTGAGAATGATTAACACCTTGAAACTACTGATCTTAAATGTCTAAAAATAAAAATTGAATGTGCATTAAACTGATGATATTTACTATACTGTGTTTCAAATAAAAAAAACCTTTGACACTAACGAGTGTAGCTTACATGCTACACTGCATACTGAGTGCTACACTCTTGCAAGTAACACTAATTCAAAGCAATTTTTGGTTGTAGCCGATTGTTTGGTAATAAATGAAAGCTGACAACAAAACCAATATAGGTAGATCGGTATGGTTAGACTTAAATAGGTTGCAGGTTTAGGTTACTTTAATTTCAAACATTTTCAGTTTTTGAAACTTAATTTTAAGAGGACGCTACATGGTAATTTCTTATCTACGTCTTACAAGCGCGTAACAGCAAATTTATGCTCAGTTAACTCCATTATTTTGAAAATTAGAGTGAATATTATGAAACTTATTGGTAAGAAAATTATCTGTGTTTATATGTGGGTTTTTTATGACATACATTTTTTAGCAAGTTATGCGTACATAATAATTATAGTGTAAATTAAAAATGCTCATAACAGTCATAACTAACTTGAAATATCCCACATACAAACACAGATAATGTTCTTGCCATACATTTTCATAATACAATATTCACTCCAATTTTAAACTAACGGAGTTAAACGTGATATGCTGAGCCTAAATTGGTATGTTACGCACTTGAAGACAGTGATAACAAAATATCTGTAACATCCTCTTAATTGCGTGCTTTGAAACCCATCCATATATGACATGTAGTATCTAGCCTTTTACATTTTTAATCTATAGCTTTATTCTATTGATTAAAAAACTAAAAACATTTTTATTTTATAGGATGAACAATGTTTTTATTATTGGAAAAGGTCAAAAGAACTACATTTCTCTACCAAGGAGTAAGGGAGTTAAATTGACTATTGCCGAAGAACGTGACAAGCGATTGGCTGCAAAGACGAAGTCTAGCAGACGTTAAAAGTTTGTTTTTGCATTTTCATGTGATTTGAATAAATGACTTATAAAATACAATTATGTTTCCAATTAATTTTTTGTTTGTATTCCAAATGTTTTGTCCTAAATTATTCTTTGTGACTTAGGTTTCTAATGGTCTATAATATTATGTAATACTTTTCATTAACTACTGTTTTTCTTTTAGTGACATTTTGTTCATTAAACCAATGGGTAATAGTTACTTAAATTTAATGTAATTGTTTAAAAATGCACTACATGTGCGTGCGTTGTACCTGTCTTACTACAAACACATAACACAGCAAAATAGCAATTTAATTGTACCCTCGGCAGATCGCATTTAGCTCTGTTATTTTAAAAATTGACCTTTTATGAAATTTAGAAGTAAGAATATTATCTAGTGAACCTTGGGGTTTTTTATATTTTTTTTAAAGCAAGTTATTAGTATTTTAAAACTAAATTATTTGTTTATTTTAAAAAACTTCTAACTTGCTTCATAGTTAAAAAAAACTTATGATTTTTATTAGATAATATTCTTACCTTTAAATTGTATAGGATCAATTCACTCTAATTTTTAAACCAACAGAGCAAAACGTGATGCTAGTTGAGCGTACAACTTGCTATGTTTGCGTCTGTAAGCCAGAATGCATTCGGGCGTAGCTACCTCTTAATAGATGATGTTGCAAAAGACAGGGGTCATTAAAAAATTGCTGTAGTTTGTCACTTATCAGAAACATAATTACAACTAAACAATAAATAAGGCACTAGTCCAATGTGTGAACTACCTAGTATGAGTTATATGACCTAATACATTACCTTAACATGCCTATGGGAAATTCTGAAAAATTGTTATGAAATGAGAGTAAATAAGAGGAGAGCTTCTATTATAACCAAGTCAAAGAGTAGTGGTGGTGATTATCATCCAAATAAGCAAACTAAATTATACAATTTCTTAACTAACGTGAAGGATGACTTCTGGTTTAAATTATACAAATCGCAATTCAGTAACTTTGAATGTTATGTAGGGATCTTTCATACATTAGTTGTATCTTGTATCTTATTAAAAGGCGTGTAATATAAATCGAAGATCCTTATAATTTATATTTGTATTTGATTTTGGTGGTTATGCGTATTCTTTAGAATACATCTGAAGATACAAATTATCAAATTTATAAATAAATTAAGTTAGATCATACAGATTATACACGTTAAGAATCATTTTGTAAAATTTGCTACATCAAACTTTAAAGTTCAGTTAATAGTTATCATTAATATTTAATAATATCATTTATTAAACTATTTGTACAAAATAACAGCCTTATAAGTTATAAATTTATAATACTACAAAAGTGTATTGAGCATGACGACCAAATTTAAATATGGTCTCGACAATTACATAAATTAATTTTATATTTGTGTTAAATACTATTATATATTTGAATTTAATGAATAAAATATCACAAACATTTTAACAATCAATAATACATTAAGATAAGGCACTGTTAAGGAAAAAAATAGTGCTTTGTCATACAGGCACGTGCATTTTGTACACGTTTTTCTGCAAAACTTGTGCGTGCCTTGACTTCATGTGCCTGTCGAGGTCTCTCTTGCGCACCAGGATTTTCCCGCAACAATCGCACCTGCACGAACAAAACATAAATTACAATTACAGCACACGATTGGTTGGAAAAAAATTAATATCTCAAGAACGTACTTATAAGGAGTGTCTCCTTCGGCGTGCAACCGCACGTGTTTGTTCAAATTGCTTGGGTCGCCGAACGGTCGGTAGCAATACTTGCATTTAAGCGGCTTGAAACCGGTGTGAGTTCTGTATTGACAACAAAAACGATTTTATACTTTTAGGTCAAATCCCATAATTTCTTAGCGCCTAATGTGTAAAACTTAATTTTTTATCGTCATAATATTTCTATATTCTTTGACAGTTAAATTATTATCTGGTGTGAAATAAACGTGAAAATCTACATAAGACGATTGCAGTGATGTATTTAGAATTATAGTAGGAGGGGGATAGGATTACTTTTATAATAGCTAATTATGATTTATGACTTATGAAATATGAGCATACTCAGGCTTTTAATTATAATTTATAAATATTAATGCAATATCTCTATGACTAGGTAGGTATATTACATTAGATTCTTAAAAAATGATTCGTTTTTCGGCGAGCAAACAATCCCTGTGTAAATTATCCTCGGGTACCTATGAACAGGCGCGTACTGGCCCACCGGGATACCGGGAAAATCCCGGTAGGCTCTCTTAAAAATTATAAGACCTGGGCCCCCTACCAAATAGGTACATGTAGTTTCAGTTAAATTCAGTAATTTTATTATTTTTCAAAATAAATAATAATTATTTTAAAATTGTTTTAATTGAATAATTATTGAAGAAATTGAAAAGAGAAAATTACATTAAGGACAAATAACGAATTTCATTGGTTAGTTACTAATAATGCAATTTTTGGTGTACCTACTACCATAGAACAATACTAACTAATACTACTACTAACTGTACTAGCTTTGATCATGTTATACTAATAAGTAATAACTAATACGTAATATATTCGTCGAAAAACAAATAATTTTTTTTTAGAATGCAAGTGAGCACTAGACGTTTAGACAAGATGAAACGGCATACTCAGTCTGTTCCTGCTTATAATAAAAATAAAGATATTTATAAATATTGCTTGGATTAATAATAATTATCGACGATAATATTATAATTAACCTAGTATTATTATACGCAGTTTATTTCATCCATTTGAAATTCTTCGTCGGGTTTAGACGGTTTTTTAGTTGTTGTCTTCAGTCAACAATTCAACCTTTTCGACTGATTGCCATACAGCCCAAACAGGTAAGTTTCTAATTTTTTTTTTAATTTCTAGAATAATACATTTCTGTATTCTTTAGCAATACAAACTATTAAAATAATAATTTGAATAAATTGAAAACAGTTTATAATGTTCAAATGATTTTATTATTTAGATTTGTGTGTTGAACCTAATTAGTGTTATATACTTATATATTATAATAAAATAATAATATTAAGACTGGACTTTGAAATTAGTAAGTACACAGAAAAGTCAATGTAAAGTCACCTAATATTGGAACAATGAGATATCAATATGAGTGGAAAAATTATAACTATTAAAACTTCAATAATTATTATTACGTAGTACCTATTCCTTGTCGTGTTTCATAGGTATTATTATCATATTTTAGATTCTGAGCGGAGCGAGGAATGTAATGGTTTTACAATGATGTTTATTTCTTTTTTATTCTGTAAACACTTTTTCTCCCTGTAAACTTGCTCAAAAGTATCAAGTATAGCATTTTTTCTGAAAGATAATGTTCTTGAGCTGGTACCTCAAGAGGTCATTTTTCGATTTTCGAAACGCTACTCGAAATAAAAGCGGTTAAAAGAGAAAAAACTTACGATTTCACGATTTTCTAATATTAAATAATTACGGACGACGTTTTCTACCAGAAATATAGCTTCAAATGAAAAATGATAAGAGATATTTTTCGTTATATTTTGGATTTTGTTCTTTATGGTTTAAAATTCGGAAAATTTTAGCCATTTATGAGCTATTTATAGACATTTTAATTTTGGGAGTTTTTTTGTTGTAATTCGGTTAAAAACATTCGTAAAAACTTGAAATTTGGTTTGTTTACTTATATTAGCCTTACCTAGACATTGTAAAATTTTCAAAACATTTGAGCGACTTATGAGCTTTTTCTTTTCTTTTATATTTTTTTTCATTTTTATGATATTTCCTAATTATAAATTATAATTATAATTATATAAATTACCTATTTATATAAATCGTTCACACAGCCATTGTGTTAAAATTTATTAAGTCACATTTGAGCGCGTGCGGCTGATATTATTTACTTATAAATAAACCCATATCGAATTTAATTTTCATATAAAATCAAGGAGCACTAGGTGGGTATAATATTATTATCTTAAATTGAACTAATCCATATGAATACTTAGAAATAACTAAATTTTCCTTTATTTTAATTATTTCATTCAATCAGATCAAAATATCTTATTAATATATTATCACCAACCAATCAAGATCACTTAAACAAAAATAATTATCTTAATATTGTTGTGTATTTATTCATTTTTATAGAACTTAAAATTAAAATGTAGATTTAGTTTATTATTTAAGTTCATGTTAATTGTATAGTTTTTTCTTAGTGTATGAAATGGGTAGATAACCTGGCTATTGTTATAGGTATACATGGGACCCATTGCTATTAGTACATAGGCGTAGGGCGGTCGATTTTTTTGGGGGGCTTAGCCCCCCCTTATATACGCCTAATAATCAGTAAGTATATTGTGCATAGTAAGTGGGCCCTAATTATGTACCGGTAGGGAAAATGGACCCAGTACCTGCCTATGAACCAAATTTTAGAGCCACGAATGAGATATATTTGGCTATGGATTGTTTACGCAAACACGAACATAGTCTTTTATTAATATAGATAAGTTCAACTAGCCTTTAAGGGTAGGTTTTAAGTATAGAATGTACCTGATGTGAATCTTGAGCCCGTACTTCCTGGAGTAGACTTTACCGCAGTATATGCACAGGTGTCCTTGGTCGGAGTGTCCGAGGTTGCTGACGATGGTTTCCATCTCGGCGCAACGCCTGTCGAAGAACGCCGTGTCGCTGCCGCCGATCACCGGTCGGAGCGGTCCGTCCTGCAGTGGCGTTCGGTCGGACGATGACGAAGACGACGGCGGTGCGGGCGGCGGCGGCCGCAGTGGCGACGGGGGCGCCGGACCGCCGCCACTGCTGGCCGACGACTCGGGCGAGTAAGGCCGGAACGCCGAGTCGGCGGAGGCAGACGACAAGGGCGCCCGCGATTCGGCCGGCGTCAGGCTGAACCGGAACGACGCTTCGATCGTCCGGCCGCTCGCGCAGTGGTCGGCCGCCAGCCTGGACCAGAGTTTGGCGCGTGGTCGTCTGCCGCAGTCCAGCGCAATGTGGATTTTCAGCGGGTTGGGCTTTTCGCACGTGTAACCGCACTTGTGGCAGACGTACTTTCTCTCGTCTGGGGAAAAAAAAATTGTATTTAATAATAATATAAGACATATAGGTAGGACAGATAGGTATATACAAAATAATAATGGTTTACAAATTACAATAAATTATAGAAAGGTATATGTTGTAAACAATTGTATAAATAGGCATTACTGCATAATTATTATGCATATTTTGTGCCTATTATAGTTGTTAATTACCTACTATAGGACTTTCGTTAGAAATCATTTCGTGTTCATAAATTTATATGATCATTATAATATCAAGTATATTAAGTATATCATAATTATTATGATATACTTGAACAGGCTTTTTTTCAAATATATTTCCGTAATTACTTTTAACGAATATTAATTTCAGATATGAATTGTTGATTTTATTGAGGGCCTATATAAAATATGTGGTACGTAGCATATTATTTTAAAGTTTAGTAAAGCCGTAATACCCCAACAGATGAGGTACCCCGCCAAATGTTGGTCCATTACTCGTAGCTTATCTAAGCTTTATTTAGGTACCTACTTCTGACTAACTAATTGTTTGTTTAAAATTGTATTTTTATAGATCAAAATTCAGGATAGGTACTCCGAATCACATTCTGCTTTGGAATATGAAATTAAAAACGAATGTAGTCATTCACAAGAGTAAAAAAAGTTGTTATAATATGATAATGTGTCGTTTTTTAATGACTTAAAATTATGTAAAATAAATATTTTCAAAAACGTCAACAGCATTATGATAGTCATTTAGAAATAATGAGTGTCTTACGCGTTAAATAGACGTATATAGGCATATACAAAATGTGCAATATATTTAAACTTTGGTTATAATTTTTATGTCGTTTTTAAAATCCTCTGAGCTCGTATTTCATCTGGAATCAAAAGTAGGTTCTCCCCACTCCAATCCACTCTTATTTTTTAATAGCGATCAGGCAGCAGCCAACTCCAATATTTTAAAATAAAATCCGGTTCTGAGAAATTACCCAGAAATATAATTTTATCACGCACTCAGTTTCTATCGAATTAATAAAACCTAACTCGTTGGGGAGGGGGGGGGAGGATAATGGTACGCAACTTAACAACAATATGTTTGGCCGACTCGTCGATCCTATAGCCATGTACCTATAGCATAATATAATAGAATAGACCCGAGGGCCACTATGGACTTGGGCCCGCGGCTGCGCGTCATGTCGCTCACCTCTTATGTTGGCGGGCGTGAGAAACGGCACGTGCAGCATTAGTTGGAGATCGGGCGGGAACCACATCTTGAGCGGCTGACCGGGCATCACGGCGGCGGTGGTGTGCAGCCCCACGGTGCCGGCGGCCAGGAGCGACAGCCGGCAGTTGTACGCGTGACAGTCGTCGGCCAGCGGCACGGACAGTATCCAACAGCTGCAGTCGGCCGCGGGACAGCGGCCACCGGCCGCGCACACCAGTCGTCCCGCGTCGTCCACGGACACCGAGAACGTCTGCGCAGGAAAATACGACGATAATAATACATATTATGATTATGTAATAATATTATTGTAATTTGAAACAGTTATAAGTCGTAGGTCATGATTATGAAATATTTCACGTGAAATTTCCACTTTGAAATATTTCAAACTCGAAACTTTTACCCTTCTTGAAATATTGAAACATGTATTATTTTTTTAACTCTGTTTTTTGCCACGTTTCATAAAATCAACACTAGATGGTCATAATATTATACTGATTCATACCTGATTAGTTATTATTAATTCCGGTCTCCGGATTATGATATAAAGAAGAAATTATATATATAAGATAACTAACTATTATGTAATTTGTATAGTATGTACTATGTAAGAAATATTTCTATATAATATTTTTGATTAATACTTAACTAAGTAGAGGTGTTTACTGTACTTTCTACTATAATTTTAAATTTAAATTTGTTTTTTTCTCTTTACTTAGTATGAAATATTTCAAAAAAATTAATTTCATGAAATTTCAGAACCCTGCTAGTTATAACTACTGATCATTAATAAATAATGTAAGTTTATAAAGTGTGGTGAAACATATTATTATTGTTGTGTCCTTTGGACCGGGTGTAGTTCCGGAAAATGTATAAGACATAATTATTATCATTATTATAATTACGCTGATGTAGGTAAATATTAGAGTATTCTGTATTACTATAACTATCACGATTCACGATGGGCAACACAATATAAGTCAGGGCTGGCGGGTATTCTCGGTATTTCGGAATACCGGTACACGCCGAGATTCGGTAATTTACAAATTGTTACCGAAAATATGGTGAAAAAGTAATTAGCGAATTCTACGCGTACTATACAATATGCCTATGTCTGTCCTTGATATAAAGGATATTGACCCACTTATTTATTACCTATTATATTACTTATACCTATACCTATTATATTTTGAAAATCTATGTTTGATGTACTGTTTAATTCCCATATGGACATAAATGGTCCGTAGTCCTAATTTGAAAGCTATAATATTATGACGGTGGTCAACAACTACAAAATGGTTAGGGCATTTTTTTAAACTATACCCTTTTTATTTTTTAAAAACTACCCCTCCCCACATGCACAATACCATGGTATTAAAAAATATTTCGTGACCTATTTTAAAATAGTTATTAAAAACTTAATTTTTGAAATAAATATTATATTTTCCAGGGCTGGAAAGACTGTTTTAGATTCAAAGAAAATACCTTAAGAGAACCTATGACCGGTAATATACCATTGATATCGGTAGTAAGCAAACACCGGATACTGGTATCAAGGTTTGAAATATCGCCAGCCTAAATCAGGAGACATGACCTAGATCATCTCATAAGAAACTATTAACTATATATATTATGGTATTGAATAATATTTATGAAGAAAATGGTTCCATACAAGAAACACGGTCATCAATAGTTTTAATGAATAATCTAGAATTAAATACTTGCAGTGACGTTTACATTTTTTGTTCTCTGATCAGCTAGTATTTATATTTAGTTATTTTTAAATTTTAGGTATTTTAGTATTTCTTACATTAAAATTAAGTTTTTAGATGAGTATTAGAAAATGTTAAAAAAGTACAGGGATCTACTACAGTTATTTTAATCATAGAGTTGGCTTTATATGGGAAGCTAGAGGTTTAGTTTTTATTTATTGGAATTTGGAATTTTGGTTGGTATAATATTTCAATTTCTAAAATAAAAATGTGAAAAAAATTCATTCAAATCAATACATAATGCCTACCACGGGTCGTGTACCACAGTTGTTGGTACACACAGTGTAGACGAGGCGCTTACCGTTTTACTTCCGGTTGTCGGAGAAGACGCATCATCACTTCTTGGTGGCGACGAGTGCAGGCTTCCGCTGCAGAGCACATCCGCCACGTCGACGGTTGTTGTACCGCAGTTGACCGGCAAGTAAGAAGCGGCTACGAAAGTCTGTTTGCCGTCCGACGGCGGCTGATTCCGGTGTTGCATGTGCAGTCTTGTATCGTCACGGCGGTCACTATAAGCGGCGAGCGTCTTCCCGATCATAGGTGTATTATTATTGTTATTATTGAAATGTTGTCGCGCAGAGGACCTGCTCGGCGGATGGTCGCTGGTCGGCAAGTGCAGTCGGTGCCACCACAACCTGTTCTCCACATCATGTGGACCCTTTCGGTTTTGCAGTACAGGGGGTGGAGCGATTGCTGCCGAAAATGCGCTTCGGACCCACCCCCACCCCATGCAGAGGGTGTGTAACACCTTGCGGCGCGCGAGAAGCGCCTTGACGTCATCGTATTATATATATATATAAATATGTACCTATATTGTATATGGTATATTGTATTATATGCGATGACGTGCGACACCAAATCAGTCACGGTCGCAGCTGACCTCCTCCCCACACCACCCAGACATAATAATTTTGATTTTTTTGTCTACGCTTGGCGTTTAATATATATACGTTTCGAATTATACGTCGTTTGCATGGTGGAGGTGGTAGTGATTGTGGTGGGGCAGTGGTGGTGGCGGTGGTAGTGGAGGTGGTGGCTCACGATGGTGGCGATGGTGGACCACTCGATCTACGCGATTCGTCAACCCTCGTTTCGGTGTGCATTGAAGGGGGAGGAATTGCGCGCAGAGGGCCCGACCCAGACCCGCGCGGAACCAAATACATTATGATATTATAGTTTCGATGTATGCATACTGCGTAAATTAATTATTATTTTTGTTATTATAATATTATAAGAGAGAAATTCTCGGAAACTTTACTGAAATCATATCTAAGATCTGCAGGCAGGGAAAATTGATCGGGTTTTAACATTTTCTAGAATATTTTACCGACATATTCCATAAGAGTCAACGGCTCAATACATTTATGAGCTCCTGCCAACAGTGTTAGTAGTACTTCGCTGTGTATGAGTGTATAAATATTACTCTCTTATTGAAATAAGTAGGTATAGGTACGTAATATTGTAATAATATTATGTATATATATATATATAAATATGTACCTATATTGTATATGGTATATTGTATTATATGCGATGACGTGCGACACCAAATCAGTCACGGTCGCAGCTGACCTCCTCCCCACACCACCCAGACATAATAATTTTGATTTTTTTGTCTACGCTTGGCGTTTAATATATATACGTTTCGAATTATACGTCGTTTGCATGGTGGAGGTGGTAGTGATTGTGGTGGGGCAGTGGTGGTGGCGGTGGTAGTGGAGGTGGTGGCTCACGATGGTGGCGATGGTGGACCACTCGATCTACGCGATTCGTCAACCCTCGTTTCGGTGTGCATTGAAGGGGGAGGAATTGCGCGCAGAGGGCCCGACCCAGACCCGCGCGGAACCAAATACATTATGATATTATAGTTTCGA
This sequence comes from Sitobion miscanthi, assembly GCA_008086715.1. Taxonomy (NCBI): domain Eukaryota; kingdom Metazoa; phylum Arthropoda; class Insecta; order Hemiptera; family Aphididae; genus Sitobion; species Sitobion miscanthi. The sequence continues at coordinate 18,649,745 of CM017799.1, read as the reverse complement.
TGTATGCATACTGCGTAAATTAATTATTATTTTTGTTATTATAATATTATAAGAGAGAAATTCTCGGAAACTTTACTGAAATCATATCTAAGATCTGCAGGCAGGGAAAATTGATCGGGTTTTAACATTTTCTAGAATATTTTACCGACATATTCCATAAGAGTCAACGGCTCAATACATTTATGAGCTCCTGCCAACAGTGTTAGTAGTACTTCGCTGTGTATGAGTGTATAAATATTACTCTCTTATTGAAATAAGTAGGTATAGGTACGTAATATTGTAATAATATTATGTATATAATATATATAGTCATCTATTATCTATTTATATTAATTATTAAACATTTAGTGACGCATATTCTCGTACATTTTCTTAAGCCCTCCGACCTCCCTCTGTCTATTTACGAGTTGCGACACATTGTCGGTCCCTATTTTATTTAAAACACAATATTGCGCGCATACACGTTTAAATCAGTGTTTTCCAATCGGTGATCCACGATTTCAAAGATTTATTTCATATTTATATTTTTCTTTACCTATGCTCAACTAATTAAAAAAAATCAATTTATTGAAAAAAAGTATTACTTGCGGACTTCACGCATAGGTACGTTAATTTTTTCCCGTAATGGGGTTACGTTCAAGATTGGCAGTAAAATATATCGGTGGGCGCCGTTCGGTGGTTGGCGGGTAGATAATAATAACTATTTGATATTTATTAATGTTGCGAGCGATATTCATCACAACTACCAACTGGCCTATCTCTGTGATTGCTGCCGACCGATGCAGGGGACCTATATTATTTTTTTTATCGTATGTTGAGTAATATCGAATTTGAGTTATGCAAAAACTTTTGGATACCTACCTAGTCGGGATTGAGTCCAACAAATATTTTTTAATTATTTGAGTTTGAGCCCTTTCAGTCTGATCCAGGAGCACCACGTCCTGGAGGTTGGTTGAGTAGACTCCTAAAAAAAATGTGTTTGTTTGAATTTACACTATTTTTATAAAAGGTAAAACAACCACAGCTTTCCTTTTAAGTTTTAACACAGTTACAAATAATTTGTCTGGTAAGCAATTTTTATCACACATCATTTTCATGATTGTGTTTATTGACATTTTCTAAGAACACATTATTAGAGGATGATTAAAAAATCACTTAATTACATGAGTTTTTACAACCTTAAAGTCCAATATTGAACTCCGTCTTATAAATATTTTTTAAATCGAAACATAAACCTACATAAAATAAGAAAATTGTTTTTTTCATTCGACATAGGTGCACTACTACACTTCACGATTTCGAACTTGTTATAAATTATGTGCATACCGAGGTGCATACGAAATATTTGGCATAACTGTGGTCATTTTGAACGAATATCTATACACCACCGAGCAGTAAGTTGTTGAATATACTTTATCGTTAAGTAATTGGGTATTGTACACCGTCCAAAGTTCAATGGACTCAATAAAAATATATTAAGATAATCAACTGGACTGAATTTAAACACCTAAAAGTAGCCTAGACTCAATTCAATGTTATCCCTTTTCCTTATTGTGTCAAAAAGTAGTGAAGCACTGGTTTATACCTATTCTAGTTTAGTCAGCTGGTCATCCATTAGCGCAAATAGTGTTTGATATTTGGAGGGGGGGGGGGGGCTGAAGCTCAGGTCTATACTTGATATTCCAATGTATCATGTAGTGAAGTCATTAGGTTTTTTTGAGGGGTGGGGGCTTTAGGCCCACCCCCCCTTCAGCTATCCCTTATTTGTGTCTACTGGTCATCTATATATTCTGTAGTATAGATGCGGGTTGTATAGGTTAGGTTCTGTACAACCCGCAGTGACTTCAAATTACTGCAACGTTCTCTCAATTTTATTAAATATTAATATATCATAATATTTGAACAATATTTTATACTGCAGTACCTAATGAATAAAGTTACCACAACAATACTGCAGAATTATGGATACCTATGCTGCAGAAATGGATTCTACTTACCTTTATGGTATGTACGATAGATATTTGTTTTTACGTTTTTTTTTCTTTTTACATACCTATTATAGGTTTATAGTATATTATTATAGTTATTGTACCTATATAGGTAGTCGATATATCATTTTTTTCCATAAGAGTGTCTACCTTTATTTAATAATGGAAATCTATAGTTTTTTTTAAGCTACAACCTACAACAGTATGGTGTAAATAAGCGTTTATATATACTATATATAGGCAACGACAGAACACGCGTAGATAATAGGTATAACCAATAACCATATATAGGTAGGGAATATTATACCTAGGTAATTTAATAGCGTCCCCACAGCCTGGTCGGTTCATTCGGTCGTACGGGTTACGATGACGTTACGGACCCTATAGATCATCATACAGGTATATACATATATACTAATTACTATATACAAAGGTGGGCAAATTAATGAAAATAATTAACTCGAGTAAAGTAATAGGATACAGATCGATAAGTTAAAAATTAAAAATTAATAAATCATAAATTTAATTTGACAAGTTAAAAGTTAATATGGATAATAATAATAATAACTTAAGTAAGTTTAAAGAAAAATATAATTTTTTAATTTAATTTTCACAAACGCCGTAAATCGAAGAGTAAAAAATAAGATTGTACTAAATAATAGGCTATATAATATTACATTAATATGTGTATGATATACCTACTATATACACGTATAATTTAATATAATACGGTATTAATTACGCCGCGCATTGATGGATGTCCACGAGTGGTTTTGAAAAAAAAAAAATCAAATCGACAACAGGGAGAAGACCATCTGCACCGTCAATGGGTTCGTCTAGTCACACATATGTAGGGTATATAATATTATTTAATGCGTATATTATGTCATATTAAATCGGTCATCGATGTATATAGCACTCGACGGATCAAACACTTTACAGCACGCCCCGCCGGTGATTTCGGCGATCGACAAGTGTTCTGCGTGTCCGGCAAAGGTGTAAATCCTTTCACGTCCGACGGAACACGCCGTGGCCATTATGCGTTTGTACACGACGCGCGTCCTCGCCGCTATAAAATAGAGGGGGAGCAACAAAAAAATGATAATAGAAAATACGAAATGCAAAAATATATAATGCGCGCGCCACATTTGAGTATATCATTGTTGTATATATACGTATACAGAGCGACCCTACATGTACAAGAGCTCCTATAATATATACATTCGGTACAATAATATAATATGACGTGTATAGCGTAGGGGTCGCGGGCCCGTTTTTTGAAAATCCTTTAGGTTCATCCCCACGCGCAGACTCGTCGCTTAATATATAATAATATAATGCCCGCAATTAGATTTCCATTGAACCGATTTCTGCGCGTATATACATATTAAAATATGTAAGTATATAGTATATACACAGACACAGACACAGACACGTGTGTGGTGACAACAACCGCGATCGGTTTAATATTATAATAGGTATAATGAAACCGATCGACTCCCCTAAGGCTGTTGAAAGCGGGTCGTGTTTTCGTGCATTTAGACCAATAAGCGGAAGAAAAATTCACCCAGTACAAAAGTCCGATTTTAATTTTGAAAACATATTTGAATTCCTTATTCTCTATTCTAGGTCATGTTGGAAATGGTTTTTCGATTTTTTTTTTTAGTAACATTAAAGTAAAGGTGAATTTTGAAAAAAAAATATATATATATGATTAATATTTGATTTGGTTCAATACTAATTAAACATTAAAAAAAATCGAAAATTAATTTTCATTACCAAAACCCAGAAAAAAGAATAAGAAATTCAAATAATTAAAATCGGACTTTTGGTACTGGGAGAATTTGTCTTCCGGTGGGTGTTTGGTACTTTCATGTTGAAACTTTTTTAACGTGTGAGTGTGCGTATGTACGCCACTTGATTGACAACAGTGTCGGTCTGGCTTATGATTGGGCCCTAGGCACAGTAATTTTCAATTGGCCCTTAACAAAAAAAAAAGGTTTTTTAAATCTATAATTTTTATAACATATAAAGGTAATTGCATTTTCCGTGTACAATTTAGTGTCTATTCTCATTAAAATCATTTTCATTGTCATCAAAGTTAATCCCTTAAAAATAATATAAATTAAAATTAAAAACAAAAGTATTAAAAAAAATTTAAGACTTAATAATTTATACGATTATCCAGGATTTACATTAAAATAGGTAGGTAAGTTAAAGACAAATTACAAAACTATAATTTATAACTATTAATATCTTGTAGAAGTGTTGAACACATATGCTTTATAAGTTATAACTAATAATATTATTACTTATCAGATAATCATAACTCCATATTTGGTATGAAGAAAATCGAAGGTTTTAGAATAAATAAAGTTACCTAACTTAATCTAAAAATTATAAAAAGGTACCTACTTAAGATTTTTTCATTAATTGTTACGTCTTCCTTTCACAGATAGAATTTATATTTTCACCTTAATATTAAAAAAATTCAAAATTCAAATTTAATAATACTTTCTAGTTTTTTAAATACGACCCCTTAAAAATGGTTCGCTTTCAACAGACCTAATAATATTATATACATATATTTATTTTATTATCTTATTTTAAACGCCGTACGGCTTTTACAATATAGTACATATTAATGAAATATAAATAATAACATATTATACATATATTAAGTAATATCATTGGCTGACTGACCGTTTTCGCTCTGAATCGTTTTTCTTATACAATGATATTATATCATATTGAATTAAAATTTAACATCATTCATCACAGCCACACCCACTTTCTCGCCTTTTTTAATTTTATTTTTTGTGTCTGTCGACACACGGCCAATTTGCTAAAATTTGAAATATTACGACCGTTGTATCTGTGGCCTGTGCATTTTGTCAGCTATAAATTATAATAACTATAACTTGTCAACGACCGCTGTCCCGGCACAAGTAATGCTCCGTCAAGTTCACCATGTTTCAAACCACGCTTTCCATGACACAAAAAAAAAGTGTTATCTTCAATACAAAAAATTTAAATTACTATTATCATTCATAAAAAGCTGACGTGCCCGGTAACCGTTTTGCGGAGCCGTGGTCAAGCCACGTCCATCTATTTGATTGTAAATTTATAATAATTGTCATTGTCACCAATTCATATTATTATACTAAAAAGCTGACGTGCCCGGTAACCGTTTTACGGAGCCGTGGCAAAGCCACGTCAATTGAATTCTGTTCTTTATTTCACATGAATATCACTTTTATCCAAAATAAACTTTCTAATCCACCAATGTCTCTTCTCTTGATATTTAAAAAAAAACTAAGAACTGTAATCAATACAAGGTACCCAAAATGTATTTTCATTACTCAGTTATTGTTTCTTTGTTTTATATTGTATACATGTGTTTGTAAGGCTTTGTGACCTCACAAGGTTGTTTTCCCCTGACATCTATTATTATATTTAGATTTTAGATATATAGTCAGTTATTAATATAACATTGTAAAATTATATAGTTACATATTGTCATTCACTTGTTTAATATTATTATATTATAATGATGTTATTATATATGGTGTATGTTATATCTATTATTTTGTAATATCTTATGCCCAAAGCCTGTCAAAAATCCCTCAACTTGATTTAAATATTTATTATTGTTTTATGGCATGTTCGATATTAAATTAACTTGATTACCTATTAGATCAGTGGTTCTTAGTTTCTCAACTGGTGTGCAACCAAAGTCCAAATACTTTATTTACTTACTAAAATTATAGTCAATATTAAAATCAGAGTCTCATTCTCAGTTTAAATATAGGTTTATAGTTTTATTGTAACTTTTTCAAAAATCCAATATTATTGTTTTATGTGCAGTGTGATGGTTTTTATGGATCTAAATTAGGGGGCCGTCGTAAAAAAAGGTACAGAAGCACTGGGTGCTGACACTATTAGAGTATTACACTAATTTAACTTATACTCTGTTCAAAATAAGATCGTACCTTGGCGGCGGCGGCGACTAGTTTTCGTTCGTGACGGTCAGACGGTTTCTACACCGTAACTTTTCGAATGGAACGAAGCGCGCAAGTTGGATCCCGAGGTACGACTTAAATTTAAACAGTGTTATATTATTTTAGCCGTATATATACATACATAAAATATTATGAAATACCGAAAAAACGGACAAATGGTTATAAGTAGGTAGGCCGATAATTCTCGGTTCCTTCAATTCTAAAAGAACCGATATGGATCCATAGACCAAAATAGTAAATACCGCGACTCAGAAAAAAATCGTTCAATGTTTTAATGAAATGGAATCATTATTTTTAAGTACAATGGTTTACCTAGAATTAATGCTGAATTGTATTAAAGTAATCAAATTTTCTTTAAAACAATTCCGTGATCAATATATTAATATCCATAATTTAAAGATAACTCAATTCAATTTACGAAACATAATTGTTTAACACAATGAAGTCGGTAGATTCGTTCATGCACACAATATACTTAAATGTAAATATATAATTAATTTGAAGAATAGTGTGATAGGTTTGATTACGTCCATCGCTCTATGTTTTATTGATAGTAAACTATTATTTCTAATAATGATTTTTTCCTTAAACCAACAACCAAATATATCTTTTATTTAATTAAATGAGTATTTATTTGTAAACACTGGATTTGTCTTAAAATCAATACATTTATGTATTTGGTATAATTATATCATCCCATTTATCTCCATTAAATGAAACATGTAAGTTTATTTTTAGCATTTATGGCTGGAATTTTTTGGATCTTTTTATTAACTAAAAATTATATTTTGATAACGGCGATCCACAAGTCACCCGCAATGGATAATACGCATAACTGTCTGAGCACCGTCTGCACGCTTCGGTACTCGATGTCCATACTCCATCACGCGGCTGTTGATGACTTTTCATATGATTTGTTTTAAGTATTCTCATGCCACTTAATATTTTTACTGTTAACTAATCAACAACTTATTATTAATTATTATTTATTTGTGAATGTGTTAACTGCCCGTCGCAGTCTTACTTTGTGCCATCAAGTATTTTGTTTCAACATGGTAGATATTATTTTGAATTCTAAATTAATGACGTGGAAAAATTGATATTTTTCTAACATTTTTTTATTTTTTTTTCTTTCACCAAAAGCCTGCCCTCCGTTGCGTATATCCGGTTTCCGGGCGTATATAAACCCTCTGGCCACACAAGGATTTTAAATGCGTGTTCAGCAGCTGTAACAATCGCGTAAAAACTTTTGTCCGTGTTTAAATCCGTTCCGTAAACATTGGTTATGGTTAATCCTGGTTGGAGCACTTGAGCATTACAATTCGCCGCCAGCAACCCTTTCAGGTCTTTTGAACTACCCTGCCAGCAACGATTCTTCGCCGAAACCGTATATTATATGTGTTCTTATATACATTATTATTATTTTATACATATAGATCTTTATTGATGAATTCGGACGATGACATATCCGCTTTACGATTGCATTTGTTAAGCGATCGAATTTTGTACATACATCCCTTCCTCGTCGACACCGTTTTTGGGGTAGGGGTTAATTGTTTAGAACTAAGACTTTCCATTCAACAATCAGTTTTTATTTTTTAGGGCATGGATTTGTGAAACGAATTATAAAGTATATGTAATGAATACGAAATATAATCGTGGAATTATACAAGGCGTATACAAGGTGCTGGTATATAATATATATTATGTAAGTACCTACTACCTACATACAGTTGTAAGTTTATAATTATTATTAATTATTAAAATTTAAATTACGAATTTACGTCACATATCAAATACATAGGCAATCTTAAATATCAATTAATTTTCCTATTATAAATAAAAGGCAAGCACAACATTTTACGAATTATAATAATGACGTGTTGACACTATTGATTAAAAAAATAATGTTTTTAAATTTAATACAACAAATAAATGGTTATATAATTTCATATTAAAATATTTACACAATTTAAACTATATAAAATGTGTACTATAGTTACTGAAAATAATTTAATTATTAAAATATTATCATTAATTAATGTGACAAAAATACAATAACAGCATAGAGATAAGAATATTAAAAAAAATGATTATACTGTATTTTTAAAAAGTTTCATTATACATACTTTATTATGATGACAATTTTAGGGTTAATACTCGGATTTTATATTAGTTTTGGTTGATTGATTTATTTATTTAAAATCAAACGTTTCCAACACGTTATTTATTGTCGGTCTTTGGAGCGAGTGGTTTCCGATAATACCTGCCGTATTCATATCTTATCTTCCGTTTAGCCGAGATGCATAGTCATAAATGGGGGGGGGGGCTGGGGAGCTTAGCCCCCCTAAAACTAATGATTTCACTACTATAATTTAAAAGCATCAGAAGAGTATCAAGTATATAGACCTGAACTACAGCCCCTCCCCCCAAATTTCAAACACTATTTACGCTATGCCGAGATGGTGACCGACGTCTAACATAAGCGAATAGCTGGTAGCCAGTGTCCTGTAATGGTACTATTTAGGTTCATCTGTTTCCGTGCGTGGAGTGATCGGGCTTTTCGATCATTTTTGATATAGTTTTACTTCACCTTTAAGTGATTTCGATGACTGCAAATATTAATAAGGGAGCCCTATAGCTGTACGCTCCGCCATCGTATGACCTCGTGCGTACAAACGGATACGAGTAAAATCGCGTCAATCACATATTATATTATATACCCAACATGACTCTCTATGCCGCCGCGGCCGGTCTGTTGATCTATTGCAGACTCTAAAACGTATATTATCATTGCACACACACACTATACAGAGAGATAATATATATCGCCACACTAGCATTTACTCATATTCAGAGCAAATATTAGGACACCTGGAACTGGAGTGAAAAAGTTCTGACGTTACACACTTATTATTACATTTTATAGTACGCTGTGCCGCGTCCCGACAACAGCCCTTTTGTGTGCGTATAGTTGTTTTAGCACGCGATACAATATTGCAATCCAAGTGCTATTAGAGACCCATCGCACGATAAACAATACGCCGTCGGCCGTACATATTATATTTTGTGCTCCCCAATCGAAGCGCGTCCCTCATCACTATTATATAGACCGCGAACGGCTGAATCAATATAATAGAGCGTAGTCGGTCGGAACGATATATATATATATACGTATATTATTATTATTACTATTATTATTATTATTGTAAACTCGCATTGGTTTCCGGAAACAGGATTTCGTTTTCGATTCAGAACGCCGACGAAAATATGCGTCCCAGAAAACGATAACGGAAAGTGTTTGCATATTATTGTACAAAATTATTTTGCGATATCGTCGTTGAGGCGGTTTCGTATCACATTCGACGGTTTTTGGTGACTTTTTCGGCTCGAAGAGAAATCTCCGCGTCACTGTCCCCACGTGTATTGTGTACTGTGTACACATTATATGGATGTATACTAAAAAACACGAATGGCATATATTATAATATAATATTGTGCATATTATTATGCATAATATTAATAATATGTTTGATTGAAACGCGGCACTGCGATATTGCAGTCCGACGTCGGGGTCCCTAGCCGGACCGCGGGATGCAGCTGCACGGTTATATCGTCGGTCGTATCAAACTTTTATTTAAATGCGATTTGCATTCATTCGAAATGTATATACAATATATATGAGTATAAAAAAAAGCCCCTTTTATATTTCGCGTATTATACATATTATACCGCAGCTCGATCCCACTTGTTATGCATTCGTGCATCTCACCCCTCGGACCTATGGGCCAGAAAAAAACCACCTGTACCTTTGTGTACGGATTACTCAATTAAAAGGTCTGAAAACACTTCCACCCCGACACGTGGGCGATAAGACCACTTGATAAGAATCGCATGGTTTTCAATCACTCTTGACGGTATTAATAATTATATAGTCGGCTACGACGATTATAAAGCGCATTCGGCGAGACGAAAATCCATATTTTTATTTTTAATACATTTTCTGCTTAACAGAAATAAATAATATTTAAAAGAAAATAAGTGTTGTACGATATTTTAATAGAAATTTGTAATTTGTAATTATATATTAAACAGATATTTTCTATTGAAAAAATACAAATGCAAAATAAATCAGATCGTTATTGTTTTGATTAGGTACCTACATCAAGAGTTATAATATTTGACAGCTTTAAATTTAAGAAATATTGTGTTTCTGGAAAATAGAAAGTAATATATTTAGGTAGGTACTTATTGTGTTTGTCTTAAGTTGTACAGCGAATAATTTATTATTTCTTGTCAGTTTTACAATGTCGTTAAGAATATTGTGTTGTACTTATAATATTGTTGCATGCATGTCGTATGTGATTACTTTTATTAATGCGGATCCGATGAAAAATATATCTAACACATATGGATATGGATACCTATTAATAGTATATTATAAATTTACATGATTATAATCGAGACTGATATTCAATTTGGAGAGTAAATTAGTAGATAATTATTGAAGACCTAAAAAATTGGCATCGAATAAATAGTATATTATAAAAAAGTGATTCGCTGCAAGCAGAATCTGCTTGTCCCATTTTTATCTTTTAATAATTCTGATTTTAGAAACTCGTAATAGTAGTATGTAAAAGCTATATTTTAAAATATTTCGATTTTTTATACCATTCAACGAGTGTGGCAATATAAACTTATTTTTTTTTCAAACAATAACTGCCTTTTTTAATGTAAATGTTAAACACATATTGTTTTTTAAAATGTTGACGCATATTTAATTGAAATTCAAACTAGTAGGTAATTTTTGAGTTATTAACCTCTTTGCAAGTACTAAGGATAACAATTAATAGTTCTTAATAATGGTTTGACATAAAATAAAATATAGCTGGATGTAATATTTAGCCTAGTACTTATCATAGGAACTCCGATACTCGTACAATTTTTAGAAATATTTATTATTAAACAGGTATATTATATTATTAGTAGATAGTAGATACTATACAATTTTCCACATATCTTTTTACTTTTTTAGTCTCTACTATGGACGTCTTACATTTTAGAACATCAAGATGAAGATTTAGTAACTCAGAAAGTATACACTTTTAAACTTTCATTGATGTACCATGTAGATACATCAAAATTAATATATTCATAAAAACCATGTGTTTTACAAATAACAATGAAAATTGATGATTCTTGTTTGAAAAAAATAAGTTTATATCGCCACAGGACGCTATTTAAATGGTATAAAAAAGTCTAATTATTTTAAAATAGGTCATTGATAATTAGGTCATACATACCACAGCAATTAAATAACAAATTGATAAATAATTTAATGTGTGCTTACATACTTAGAAAAATAAAAAAAATTAAAATTTGAATAAAAGCATTATATTAAAAGAAAAGTTCGTAGTACGGCTGCAGTTTATTACAGTAAGTTCATATTATACAGCGTTTATGGTAATCAATATTTAAAACATTTACAAGTGTTTCTGCATTCAACAAGTAAACGGACCGACACGATTCCTATTATAATAATAATTATGACACGTACAGTGACTTCATGGGCCACGAGGAATAGACTGCGGCACGTGGATGGACCACGGCGGCGCACGTGCCGCACACAAACACTCAAACACAACGCGTAAAGAGGAGACTTCAATATCACATAACATTAACTACAATAATAGCCAATATCCGGAGTTATAGATTCGGTGGATTTCACTTGACACTTGTAAGTAATGTTAGATTCAAGGTGTGAATTTGTTTTTTTTTATTTCCATAATATTACGAACGATGAACCTAATATTCGCTACACTTCTTTGCTCACGAAGCGAGTTACATTCAAACCCGCGTATCTCATATTCTTATGCATAAAAACCGTCCGTGTCTTTTTATCAAGTACTTGTATATTTTATATTAATTATGAATCGATAAGAGTATGTCGGCGCACCATTATTGTTTTCTCTCTCTGACCTACACAATTTGCTACGTTGAATTTACGTTTAGCAGAAACAACCCTGTGTTTGTTGTTACTTTTAATATTGCAGTGAATAATTCACCTATTATCAATCTTTAAGTTAAGAACAATACCCGTGTCGCTTAGTTGAATATTACGACGTTTTACGATGATTTAATTTGTGTGCAAAGTATATGCATTTTTAAATCATAATATTTTACACGCTCGTAATATGCATACAAATTAAAAAATCATAAAACCGCCAACTTGGTGACACAGGTAATGCTTAAAGTTGGATAGTATATAACTTCATTCTGAAAGGTACAACAATATTAGCGGCATAAGGGTTGGTTCTGCTGAACGTGAATATGATATGTCTCACGTGGGTTAGAGAGGGGAAATAAATAGTGCGCCGACATCCATACCAATAATTTTAAGTAACGTTTGTTTTAAGTTTCAGCAAAATTAAAATAACAATTTAAAAAAAAAAAATATTATACGCATTGTATAAATAATAATAATATTATAATAATGTATGAATCAATTGTTATTATTCCGTGTAGGTTTTTTAATTGATTTTAAATTTAAACAACCTATTTAGGTACGTGCCTTAAAAAAATTCATCTTAAAACAGGATTGAAATCCAATGTAAAAACTTACACTCTAGTTGTTTTCATACGTTTCTGAAGGATCTATTATAGCTATTACAAATTATACATCAAAATCAAAAACATCCGCATAAACTTACGTGTGTGAAGTTAGCCCCCCCAATTTACTAAAAAACTTTCAAAATAATCTTAAACGGAAGAAACTATTTAAAATATTTAGTTTACTAAGGAAGGATTAATCATAGGGTACCAGATTATCAATGTTCAAGTCTACACAAAAATTCTACTACAGTCACATAACTAAAAAAAAAAATTGAAAGGAAGTGTTGGCGCCCGCAGGCAAATGCATTTTAGAAAACAAAAAAAATATTTAGAAAAAATTAAATAGTTGGAACACACATTAAAGAATTCAAACTAAGATTTCCATAATCTTAAATGGAAAAACCATTCAAAATAATTATAGGTAGTTCATTTAAGAAGGATTATTCATAGGGTACCAGATTATCAATGTTCAAGTCTACACAAAAATTCAAATAGAGTCACACTACTAAAAAAAAAAATTAAAAGGGGGATGTGGGCGCCCACAGGCAAATGCATTTAAGAAAACAAAAAAAAAAATTTAGAAAAAATTAAATAGTAGGAACACACATTAAAGAGTTCAAACTAAGATGTCCATAATCTTAAACGGAAAAAACTTTTCATAATATTTAGTTCATTAAAGAAGTTTATTCGTATGAGTCAAGGTTATCATTGTTTCATAATTCGGCTAGATACAAAATCATAAAAAAAAATTAGAAGGGAGGTGTTGGCGCCCGCAGGCAATTGCATTTTAGAAAACAAAAAAGAATTTAGAAAAAATTAAATAGTAGGTACACACTACTAAAAAAAAAAAAATTGAAAGGGGGTGTTGGCGCCCGCAGGCAAATGCATTTAAGAAAACAAAAAAAAAATTTAGAAAAATTAAATAGTAGGAACACACATTAAAGAATTCAAACTAAGATGATTATAATCTTTAATGAAAAAACTATTAAAAATAATTATAGGTAGTTCATTTAAGAAGGATGATTCATAGGGTACCAGATTATCAATGTTCAAAACTCCACAAAATTTCAACTAAAGTCACACTCCTAAAAAAAAAAAAATGAAAGGGGGTGTTGGCGCACGCAGGCAAATGCATTTTAGAAACCAAAAAAAAAAAATATGGAGAAAATTATACTTTAGGAATACACAGGACAAAGTACAAACAAAAATGCCCAATAATTTTAAACAGAAAAACTATTCAAAATATTTAATTAATTAAAGAAGGATTATTCATAGGGTACCAGATTATCAATGTTCAAGTCTACACAGAAATTAAACTAGAGTCACATTACTAAAAAAAAAAAAAAATTGAAAGGGGAGTGTGGGCGCCCGTAGGCAAATGCATTTAAGAAAACAAAAAAAAAAAATTTAGAAAAAATTAAATAGTAGGAACACACATTAAAGAGTTCAAACTAAGATGTCCATAATCTTAAACGGAAAAAACTTTTCATAATATTTAGTTCATTAAAGAAGTTTAATCGTATGAGTCAAGGTTATCAATGTTTCATAATTCGGCTAGATACAAAATCATAAAAAAAAATTAGAAGGGAGGTGTTGGCGCCCGCAGGCAAATGCATTTAAGAAACCAAAAAAAAAATACGGAGAAAATTATACTTAAGGAATACACATGACAAAGTACAAACAAAAATTCTCAATAATTTTAAACAGAAAAACTATTCAAAACATATAGTTTATTAAAGAAGGATTATTCATAGGCTACCAGATTATCAATGTTCAAGTCTACACAGAAATTAAACTAGCCACATTACTAAAAAAAAAAAAAATTGAAAGGGGAGTGTGGGCGCCCTCAGGCAAATGCATTTAAGAAAACAAAAAAAAAAATTTAGAAAAAATTAAATAGTAGGAACACACATTAAAGAGTTCAAACTAAGATGTCCATAATCTTAAACGGAAAAAACTTTTCATAATATTTAGTTCATTAAAGAAGTTTAATCGTATGAGTCAAGGTTATCAATGTTTCATAATTCGGCTAGATACAAAATCATAAAAAAAAATTAGAAGGGAGGTGTTGGCGCCCGCAGGCAATTGCATTTTAGAAAACAAAAAAAGAATTTAGAAAATATTAAATAGTAGGTACACACTAATAAAAAAAAAAAAATTGAAAGGGGGTGTTGGCGCACGCAGGCAAATGCATTTAAGAAAACAAAAAAAAAAATTGGAAAAAATTAAATAGTAGGTACACACTAATAAAAAAAAAAAATTGAAAGGGGGGTGTGGGCGCCCACAGGCAAATGCATTTAAGAAAACAAAAAAAAAATTTAGAAAAAATTAAATAGTAGGTACACACGTTAAAGAGTTCAAACTAAGTTGTCCATAATCTTAAATGAAAAAACTATTCAAAATAATTATAGGTAGTTCATTTAAGAAGGATTATTCATAGGGTACCAGATTATCAATGTTCAAGTCTACACAAAAATTCAAATAGAGTCACACTACTAAAAAAAAAAATTGAAAGGGGGGTGTGGGCGCCCGCAGGCAAATGCATTTTAGAAAACAAAAAAAGAATTTAGAAAAAATTAAATAGTAGGTACACACTACTAAAAAAAAAAATTGAAAGGGGGGTGTGGGCGCCCGCAGTCAAATGCATTTAAGAAAACAAAAAAAAAAATTGAAAAAAATTAAATAGTAGGTACACACTAATAAAAAAAAAAAATTGAAAGGGGGGGTGGGCGCCCACAGGCAAATGCATTTAAGAAAACAAAAAAAAAATTGGAAAAAATTAAATAGTAGGTACACACTAATAAAAAAAAAAAATTGAAAGGGGGGTGTGGGCGCCCACAGGCAAATGCATTTTAGAAAACAAAAAAAGAATTTAGAAAAAATTAAATAGTAGGTACACACTAATAAAAAAAAAAAATTGAAAGGGGGGTGTGGGCGCCCACAGGCAAATGCATTTAAGAAAACAAAAAAAAAAATTTAGAAAAAATTAAATAGTAGGTACACACGTTAAAGAGTTCAAACTAAGTTGTCCATAATCTTAAATGAAAAAACTATTCAAAATAATTATAGGTAGTTCATTTAAGAAGGATTATTCATAGGGTACCAGATTATCAATGTTCAAGTCTACACAAAAATTCAAATTGAGTCACACTACTAAAAAAAAAAATTGAAAGGGGGGTGTGGGCGCCCGCAGGCAAATGCATTTTAGAAAACAAAAAAAGAATTTAGAAAAAATTAAATAGTAGGTACACACTACTAAAAAAAAAAAATTGAAAGGGGGTGTTGGCGCCCGCAGGCAAATGCATTTAAGAAAACAAAAAAAAAAATTGAAAAAAATTAAATAGTAGGTACACACTAATAAAAAAAAAAATTGAAAGGGGGGTGTGGGCGCCCACAGGCAAATGCATTTAAGAAAACAAAAAAAAAAATTTAGAAAAAATTAAATAGTAGGTACACACCTTAAAGAGTTCAAACTAAGTTGTCCATAATCTTAAATGAAAAAACTATTCAAAATAATTATAGGTAGTTCATTTAAGAAGGATTATTCATAGGGTACCAGAATATAAATGTTCAAGTCTACACAGAAATTTAACTAGTCACAATACTAAAAAAAAAAAATTGAAAGGGGGGTGTGGGCGCCCGCAGGCAAATGCATTTAAGAAAACAAAAAAAAAATTTAGAAAAAATTAAATAGTAGGAACACACATTAAAGAGTTCAAACTAAGATGATTATAATCTTTAATGAAAAAACTATTAAAAACAATTATAGGTAGTTAATTTAAGAAGGATTATTCATAGGGTACCAGAATATAAATGTTCAAGTCTACACAGAAATTAAACTAGAGTCACATTACTAAAAAAAAAAAAAATTGAAAGGGGAGTGTGGGCGCCCTCAGGCAAATGCATTTAAGAAAACAAAAAAAAAATTAAGAAAAAATTAAATAGTAGGAACACACATTAAAGAGTTAAAACTAAGATGTCCATAATCTTAAACGGAAAAAACATTTCATAATATTTAGTTCATTAAAGAAGGATTATTCTTATGAGTCAAGGTTATCAATGTTTAATAATTCGGCTAGAGACAAAATCATAAAAAAAAATTAGAAGGGAGGTGTTGGCGCCCGCAGGCAAATGCATTTTAGAAAAGAAACCAAAAAAATATTTAGAAACAATTTTACTTAGGAATACACAATACAAAGAGTACTAACAAAATTGCCCAAAATTTTAACAGAAAAAAAAACTATTCAAAATGATAATCTCACTAAAGAACGATAATACAGAGGGTATCAGGTTATCAATGTATAAATAATATCTACAAAAAATACAACAACAGTAAAGAATTTACGAATAAAATTGAAATGTTCAAAAAATCATCAGAGTTAAAAATCTTTAAAAAAATTGATGGTAGGTGTAAGCGCCCGCAGACAAATGCATTTTAGAAAACAAAAAAACTTATAGAAAAATTTAAATAGTAAAATCACACATTAAATATTTCAAACTAAAATATCCAAAACGTAAACAGTTTTTAAATGTTTTAAATTAAGATATATAAAAAAATCAAAAAAGTGAAATATATAAAAATTAAATTGAATGGCGAACGTGAGACAGCTCTTTTCAAATTATATAGTATGTACACAGGCACTCAGTGTACTCCTAGGTATACCGGTTAATGTTGAAATATATTTATACAAATCAATCTATTAGAATTCAAAGAATTGAAAAAAAATTGTTTGAGAAACCTGGGTGAAATAACACAAACAAAAGAATACGCTGGAAGCTAAAACAAACAGTACCTAATACTACATTCCAAAAATTAGGTATTTTTTACATTTGTAATAATACGAACAGTTATTATTGATCAGAGGTGTATCACTTTAATATATGTATTAGAAAATGTATAAAAATGAATGTAATTTATTAAGGATGTAAAAAAAATATGGGAAGGAAACTTGAGAATTCTTGACAATAGGATACCAAAACACAAAACCATATTTTACATTAAAACTATTGATTTCATACATTTTCTATTTACAAAAACTCATGAGTATTGAAAACATTATAAAATCCTAATAAAATAATATTTTTTTATATTTTATAATTTGTCGTGGTAAAAACATCATATTAACTGTTGGCTGTATTAAGTTTTTAATAACTATACTGGTACAACTCTAGCTGACAGTCTTTAAGGACCGTGTTAAAAACTATGATAAGTTGTTAACGTCAAATTCCTGTCCTATCCTTACCAACCGAACCAAATAATAATATTTAATATTTTCTTTCATCGTTATGTTTACAATATCGAATACCTTGATAGTTAGTAGGAAAAGATCTTCGCAAAGCTCACGACCTGTCTCGCTAGTCGTCCATCAGCACCATAGCTTCAACCAACCATAGGTTACCTAACTAACCTCCTTATGACTTATATTAGGACACTTTGAATAAAAAGATCCTGAGTTGCAGGTTGCCTAACTTAAGTGTTTGATATCAAGTTGAACCGTTGACTGTTGACACCTTAATTCATAACCATGGATGGAGCCCATATATAATAAAGATGGGATAGGCCACGCCTATGTTAATACTTGAGGCGCGTTCCGGAGGGGAAGGCAATGAGGCTTCTTTATATTGATAGTAGGTATACTTTATTTGGCCTCAATTGTTCCCCTCCAAGACCGCTGATATGTCCTATCCATATCTTTATTATCTACGATGGAGCCATACCCAGCATAAAATCGATCAACGAGTCTCTATTAATGACTTATCAGCATCTATCCTCTCACCACACACACTTGGAGACAACACATGCACATGAAAGGTTTTTTTAAAACAACATTTTTTAGCTTCATATTTTTTTTTAAAAAATACCAGGATAATGTCGAGCAAGGGGAGCAACTTTATAACTTATTCAATTAATTTTATTTTGGACTAATTGAAACATGCTATGGAGGATGGTCCTTTTTGTCCAGTCGTCCAGTGTCCACAAATATTTCAATTCATAAATGAAATCCCAGCCCTGTCCCCCATACTCTGATATTAAAAGCCCAGCCCACCGTCCTCTATGCAAAAAGTAAATTTAAGACAAATTGTAAATCAACGCACAGTCTCTCTATTCTATTAATATTTGTGATTTCATTAATTTTCAGTATTTTTGTTTAATTAGATTGGGGAAAACATAAGACAATATCATTTACACAAGACTGGGACTAACACAATCATTCCTTGATAAAGCACATGTATAAAACCTTTATATTTGAATTAATCGTTTTTTTTTTTCAGGGTACTTATTGGTGGACGGCAATTATTATTTTAGGAAAATTAATAATCCTCAAACATAACTTTAAGTCAAGAGTTTGTAACTAATACAATCATATTATCCTGCGTATAGTACATTTCGTAATATTTTTCATAATATTGACAGTTAGTGAATATTAAGTTTTTTTCTAATATAATATATGTTATGATATCTTTTTGGACGACACTTGCACCCCGGCCCCCTCGATATAGTAATGTGGCGACCCGGCACGTCTCTTTTAGATTAATGATTAAAAACTTAGTCAAGTCTTCCAATTTACTAAACATTATATTTTGTAGATAATGTGGGATACTTTGAAGAAAAAATTGAAATTGAGAGAGACTGGTGAAAATGATGAAACTAACAAATATGTGTGTGAAAGGTCATTTGAACGCGTGTTATAATGTATTATATTGAACTTTAGTTAATTTTTTATAATGTAGTATAATAAACATTGAAAATCTATTACAATTACGGATATTATATTATATAGATTTAAGTATGATTTTTTTTAGTTTTTTTTTTTTTGATAGTTACCTACCTATTACACTACAAGATACTTATTTTATATTTGAAGCAATATATGTTGGATATGTAGATCTATATAAACTGGAATCCATACCCGTAGTTTAGTATTTACAGTTTATGTGATCAGAATCGTGGGACCAAATTTTTTTCAACATCTACTAGAATTTTGTGTCAGTGGCGCCGAGTACGTACGAGGGGGTTCAAATGAACACCTAAATTGGGTGGGTGGGTGCTTGTTGGCGCTGGGGTGTATAAGAATCTAATATCAAGTTTCTAATTCCAGGTCGTAAATTGTAATTGTATAAACCTGTGATGTGAACATATTTCAACAAAAAAAGGAAAATTGCTGAAACTTTTGAGTATTGTTTATTACTCTGTTTAATTTTGTCATTAAATTAAGAGGGTTTAAGTCTGATGGTTAATAATGTTAATAA